>NDXB01007070.1:28066-80947 GCA_002631895.1 Agapornis roseicollis
CCCCCCCCCCCCGACTTTTGAGAACAGAAATGATCTCTTGGTTCATTAAGAAGAAAAGATAAGAAAAAAAATGGACTGTTGTTACTCAAAGGAACTTCTCATTAGACAATCTCATGATTGCCAGCCTATGTATCAGCTGGCAAACATTCCCCTTCAAAGTTTAATTCATCATGAATTAATCTGTTTCAAATCTTTTCCTATGAGCTCAGCTGCTTACTATTCATAAACCAGCTATGCTGACCCTTCACAGACAGATTCAAGATGGCACAGAGTTCATAAAATCAATACTTTGTTTTAATTCACAGACTGTGAGAGCCAAAGCCCAGGCCCTGCATCAAACCAGAAACTTGCAGAGCCTATGAATTTCATTATAGCTATTCTATCCTCATAGCTAAATGAACATAGCCAGTTGGAGCCATACTTCACCACCTTTTCCTCAGCAGGTGTAATATATTACCTGTCATACCCAAACAAGGCAACCACTGAAGCGTTAATCTTGAGTTACCTTGAGGTCATGGACAGAAAATCATGCCTTGTGCATTTCAAAATGGACGCATTCTGCACATTCTAAGGAAAACTGCTTATAATTAAAAAGAATAAATGTATCTGCTTTCATGCAGTATCACTTTGGTAGAATTTTTATTTCATGTCTGAAATTTTTTTTATAAGAAGATCCAATTAGAAAATAATATCCTTCTACAGAAATCACTTCTAGCCCATGAGCGCAATTAGAGCAAAATGCATTTTTGCAAGGTCACTGTATTTCCATATTTCTTCTTCCAAGCTTTTAATAAGTGCTTTCAGAAATAATTTGGGTTTACAGCCTGCAGGAAAAAAAAAAAAGAAATGGAAGACTTCCATTTCGTGTGATAATTATACGTACCTTGCAAAACCTGCATACCCACACCTCAGGATCTGAACAAGTCTTTGCCAGAACCCCTTCTAGTTTCCACTTATTTCTGAATAGAACACTTAAACTGACATGATAGGGACATCAGAAAGTCATTAACTCGCTCTAAATTTGTAACAGAATGTATCACAATCAGAAGAAGAAACTTTGCAAAATGGCATTCAGGCAAGTGTTACTTGAATAAAATAATAAATATCCCTCTTTTATTTCTGGAATGCAAAGTTCTTTTGCATAAGGCAGATAAATATCATTCATTTTTAATTACATTTTGAACAGTCTGTGGAAAATAGTAATATATGGGATAAAGCAAGATGTAAGGAAGTAATTCCACCAGGAACTGTTGACAATATTGTAACAAACCAAGGGAGAAAAGCTTTTGATGGAATTATCTTCCTGCTGCTGTTTATGTTTTTAATACACTGTTTGGATCCAAGAGATGTTTAAGTTTTTCAAATGCAGATTCAGATAAGTTAATTAACATCAGTTGAATGGACATAAATAAACAAATTACAGTGCCCATACAGTTCTTCAGAAGACACAAATGCAGTACAATCCTCTATTCCTTGTTACTTTACCACTAAGAAGTAAAAATGTCATCCTTCACCTTGTATATGGTCAATTCACATCCCCAAAAGTGAAGAAAGAAATGAGATCCCAGAAGCATAAAGAAACATCTCATGGGATCCACATTTGTATTTGAAGGAAAATCATATGGAAACCAGCACCTTAAAAAACCCTGGGATAAGCAGAATTTGCCACTCACTTTGCAAACTGCCAGTCAAGAGCTTTGGGTAGAAGAAGGTACTGAAAAATCAAAGCTCAACTTTACCCTTTCAACGAAATTGAGTAAAGAAGTATACAAAGAAACCAAACAGATCTTCCAGATAATTGCTCAGAGGAGATCTGTCCCCAGTAATTATTTGCCTGATGTCAAAGTTGTAATTGGTAATCTGGCATGGTCTCTTACACTTTAAGAATATTTGTTGTTAGAAGTACCTGTCTTATTTTGGCTTATGTGCAGAAACTAGGATTTATTTTTCCTGTTTGGAACGGATGAAATATAATCCGAAGAAAAAAAGTGTATACAACTATGCTAGCAGAATGATGAGAAGTAAATAACTGCTCATTCTGGTCATGATACTCATCCTACAAATCTTCATGAAATAGCAAGACTTAAATCCAACAGTTTTATCCAGCTTTGCTCTTGGGAGTAAAGCAAGGTTGGTTGCGGTTTGTGAGTGGTTTCTGAGAGACATTTGTTACTCCCCCATTGTCCTTTGCTGAGGACAGAAAGATGTGGCAGACAGAGACTAAAACAAAATCATTATTTGTAATTTCATTTCTTTTTGTTTAAATAATTCTTTACAATTGTAAGCTGACAGTACTAGCTTAGTGCAGGACACCTCCTGCCCTTGTCACCTCCCTACAGCAGTCCCTGATAACCTTCTTACTCACTGGCATAAGGTGGTCTCAGAGCTCTCAGTCCTGCACTGACATCTGACAGGCAGGGAAAGCATCAGAGATTGGGACACTCCCCACCACACATGAGCACAGCCAGAAATACAGCCCTTCTGAAAGCATGGGATTAATTTTATCTTGGAAGCAAATGGAAGCAATTGGGTTCCTCTCATTCCTATCCTCTTTCAATGTAGCTTTTCCCAGCAGGCCTCAAGACAAGGTGCTGGTTTGTTCAGTTTAGCAACAAGTTGCAACTGTGGGAAAAGCTGCTAGTTTGATGCCTCAAGGGCTTCTGAATAAAAATCTTCACCCTTGAAACTATTTAAGAGCTTGATCCACACAAATATTTTCAGATAACAGGGCAAGCCTATTATCTGAAGCCTAATAGGCTTACTTACTTTCAGCCAGCATCATGACAACAACCTGTCTGAACAGGACAAGTTAAGCAGAACACAAAGCTGTTTCTTCTGCTTTTGTTTGCCAGAACTGTTACACTTGTTGCGCTTTTCCCAGATTTTGCTGTGTGAAGACCCAAATTACTGCTTTAGCAGGAAGTAGGAAAGGACCTTCTCCTGCTTTTGCATGACCTGATTTTTAATATAATTTAGTAAGGAATGAAGACTTCAATACTCATGTGCTCTGTGCATCTGGCCTCCAGGCCCTTGCTCATCCATGATGCCTGGCTGATTTTAACAAAACTTTGCAGAAAACATAAAGGCTTAAAAAAGTATAGTTTGTAACTCTGATGCAAATACACAAGAAGTGTCATATGAAGACATATGACTCTCATGAAGTCATATGAAGACAGAAGCAAAGTAGAAGTGTCTCTGAGAGAAAATATGCAATGTGGATTAAATATAGCAGACATACATGATTCCATAGACAATACCAGACTTCTGGCTTAGGCATATCTTTATTCTCTTTGTAACAAATAGGATCGTGGAACATTTTTATTCATGTTTGAGATTTGGAGGGGTTTTTCCTGATTTTTAATTCCTTCTAGGCTTTTCACCCGTAAAGATCAGGCTGCTGAGTTTAGAAAACATGGATTTCAGAACAAAACTTACTTGCATTTAGGGTTTTGTTGTTGTTTTCACTTCCCCAAATGTTCAATATGTTCTCATTAAAAAACTATTAAAAAACTATTTGGGCATTTAGATTATTGACACTGGTTAATTTTAGATAATTTTTGTTTGAAAAATTTAATGTTATCTTCAATTCTGCCTTGTGCCAGGCCTTTCATTCATAATTTAATACAAAACCAAAGTCAAAATATAAGAAATTCCTTTACAAAGACATGGCAGATTTAGATATAATCTCTAAAGGTATGCAACTAACAGCAATACTAGGTTTTATGCACCATAAAACTTTTGGTATTCTTCCTTGTATGGTGACAGATGTTTTGAAAGGCATTGTCACGTTCTGTACTGTAAACAGTTTTCTTCAAAAAAGAACCCAAAACCATTAGAAAATTGTGATCCTTCTGCTGTTTTTAACTCAAAGATCAGAGAAACAGCACATTAAGCCCACCCTTTTCAGCTGAAAATATGGCAACACTAACATATCTCACTATGAGTTCTCTCTCCAAGTACCAAACTTAGTATGATTGCCAGATTGACTCAAAGAAAAAAATGGTGATCATGGATTGAAGACACTCTTGACACAGCTTGTCAGCACAGTGTGAACTGCAGGTTTTAGAAAGGGGACCCATTTCAGCTTTTAAGCATCTTCAGCAAGAGAAAAACAATTCCTGATCTCCCTGTATGCACATAAATAACTGCCCAAGTGGACTTACTCCTCTAATATGTCAGGATCTATCAAATGATTGAAGGATTTGGTTCTAGCTGTTTTTCAGGGATTGTGGGTGACTGGAGAGTGCAATAAGGTCAGCATCAAGGGGCAGAAAGAGGATTTTGTGATGGGACAAACATGAAGTGGTGAATGAGGTGCCAAAAGTCCTCTGGCTGGTCCTCCCCAGCCCACCATGGCCATGCAGATGTGCTTGAGAAATGGTAGATACAGACAATAGGGGAGGAGACCTCGGCACTTGCAAAGTCTTGTCTATCTGCTAGGGTGTGATGCCAGGCCCAATGCATCCTGATGGAGACACGGTTATCTTTTGGGCATTGGGGGCATCATCCCTCCAGGCAGGCCGCTTTGCTGCATAGGACACCTCAGCTCAGAGCCAGTTTAAACATCTTTCAAAAATCCTGATTACATTGGGGTTGCAAGCAAGACACATTTTAAGTGCAACTTAACTTTGCAACTTGTGAATTTTTAATTAACTTTAGTAATATGAAAAGCAAGTTTGCTATTATTGTTGCCACCTCAAAAAAGAAAAAAACAATGTGAGGAGAGCTATGAAAGTGAGGAGATGAATCTCAAATTATCAGGAAAAAAAACACCAAACACCAACCAAATGGATGCATGTGCACTCTTTCTTCAATGCTGTTTTTTCATGTGAAAAAGACAAAAAAGTACTTCGATGGAGAGGCATGAATCCTGCAGTTATGCTGGAAAGAGAACAGAAAGGAGTAGAGTCCTTTCTACCACCTGCTAGGAGAGCTAAGAATGAAAATACTCATCTGCAATGTTGCAGAAAGAATTAGGATGCAAGAAAGACATCAAAAGACCAGACAGCAAGAGATTGTGGAAATGTGATGGATTTCAGCTGAGAGGGACACCAAGCTCAAATCCTGCATAAATGAAAGGATGGATGTTACTTACAAAGGTCAGAGCTCTAAACAGTAACAGGGAGCAGAGTTTCAAGAAGTGAACTGCTGCATCATCTCTATCCCAGACACATACAGCTGAGACCAAGGGCACTGCAGAGTGACACAGGACCTGCAGCAAAAATCCTCTCATGCAATGCTAGCAGAGCAAGTTGTCTTTACATTATTCATGTTCTTTGTGTACTTATCACCTGAAATTGCCCTGCTCTCTCCCATTTAACCTGAAATTCAGATAATCTTTCCTTGCTGACAGACCACATAAAATTATCAGAAGCAGCGGAAATTAAAAGGGCAGAGGCTACTGAAATAGTGAGAACAGCCTATGGCAAGCTGGAAACTTGTACCTCTTAAAAAGAACCCAACATTTCCTCTTAAAGTCCCCAACACACAAAATATGTGCTACTACTACTCTTCCATAAATAACCAATATTTATAATATCTACAGCTATTTCCCTTATTAAAAGTCTTAAGCTTCATATCTAACATCCTCCCCCCTTTCAATTTCCAGGAAAGGTACAGGATAACTGGCATAAATATATTAACAAAATATCCTAAAATCATTTTAGAGGACTACAACTGGGTTAAAGGAATAGCTAACCTTATACTGGGTAACAATCAAGACTATTATGCTAAAATACAACATATAGGACCAGCTATGGGAGGAGTAACTTATAAGTATTTAATTGCTAAGAAATAAATGAAGGTGAACATTTTCCCTTGCAGCAGTGCAGAAGCAACCTCTGCAAAAAACAGTGCTCCTTTTTCTTGATTATAATGCTGTAGCCACAGCAAAGGCAAAAAACCAGCAGTATCATGGAGGTAATTCTTCAAACGTCTTGCTAAATTTTGTGACTTTTTCCAAAGAAGAAGAAAACCAGAGAGAACAGAGGACCTCTGCCCTACCTCCACCTTTTTCTAACTCACTAACTTAATAAAGATGCTTGCTCTTTTATCTTTTGTTCAAAGTTCTGTTTTTCAGGTGGCATCTCTAACATAGCCATTGCATCTAACAGAGCTTCATAATGAGGGAGCTGATCCATGTACTGGTTTAAGCATGCACTAGCTTTTGGCCTCAGATTCATTCTTCAGAAACCTAGGCATTAAGACAAAATGCCACTGAAATTAATGCTGGTGAAGAGTAACAAGACAGTCCTCAACAAAAGTCCAAGTCCAAACCCTGTTGCAGCAAATAGGCTTGTTCATGGCTTGACCAACTATTGGCATCTGCTCTCATGTACTGAAAAGAGAATGCAGCTATTACAGATACTTGCAGAAAACACCATAGGTTTTTCCTACTTGTTATGAAAAATAAGCAGACTCCATTGGGGTTCTATTCACTTATTCAAGCTTTTTCTTTGAAAAAATCTGATTTTTCCCTCCTCTTACTAAGATATGGCTACAAGTCAGTCACGGTCTGTCTGTAATATGGCAAAGCCTAGGAGTCTCCCAAGACCAGAGATCTGCTCTGTCTCCACTCTTTTGCTGTGACACTGCTATTAAAATCATTTGGCATAGTTGAACATGACAGGCTGCTGGTTCAGGCCTCTGATCATACTCAAATCTGTCAAATGCAGTGGTTTACACTTGGGAATGCTGGAGTGTGCAACCCTGAGAAATAGACAAGTCATTAAGGGCTCTTCCCTATGTTGTACAGCATGTGAGTCCATCTCATTATATCTTTCTTCCTTTCCACTATCAAAATGAGCCTGCCAGTAGAAGTAAAGATATTTGTTTGTCAAAAAAAAAGTAAAATAAATCTGATATCTACTGATATTTTATTCTCATTTATTATTCTTTTATCTTATCAAGTACTTTAGTATAGGTTTTTCTAGCAAATTTTGGCTTTTTTTGGTTGTTTGCTTTTTATGATACACAAATGTCTAACTTCAGTTTGTCTGAAGAAAATATTCACTATTTTATTTATAGTTCTATTACTGGAAGTCATTTATTTTAAAATCTCTTACTTGGGACACTCACAAAAGGAGAAGTCTCTTGGGGAAGAAACAAAATAAACTGAGATATAAATCAATTTGACAAAATAAGTTTGAAATTGAAAAGCAGGAACCACTGACAAGAAAAGAAACATATTTCATAAAGTAGTGCACAATTAAATGCCTGAGCTTAGGTGGCCTTTTTAAAAGAATTAGGAATTCACTAGGATAATGTGAATATACATTTTTATATTAGAATAAACATAAAAAAAAACCCTTTATGTTTTGAGGTACAAATCATCCCTAAACATCCTTGCCCTAGGATTGCATTTTTCTGGGATCTTCCCTTAGAGAAAAGAGATTTCCTTTGTTATTAGACCATAACTTAGAGGGTTTTCATCTCTCATTTCTGAGTGATTCAAAATATCAAATTTAACAACATTATGTAACATCATTTTTCTATCTGACATGTAAGATTTGGGTAGAGATCAAAACTCTCAAGAGTAGATGTCTAACAATGTGACATCTAAGAAGCTAGGAACATCATCAAATGCCCTTATATTCCCAGCTATTGCACGCCATTCAGTCTTTTGAGAGACAGATAGAGAATTAATAGCAAATAATACAACTAGCCAGTGAAAGCATGAAGGCCTCCTATTGCCTTTGCTTCTACCTTGCACTCCCAGATATGAGGCAGATTAATGTACCCTTTACATTACCTGAATATATTTTTTAGCCTCTTTTTAAAGTCTGATAGGGAGGAGTGGGTTTACTCCTGATCCCTAAGTTTCCATCTTTTATACATTGCTGCTTTTTATTTTTCTGAAATCAATGAACTTTACAAATACTGAAGAAAACTTAATGGGAAACTACTAAAATGCTCTGTTTAATGTTGCTTGAAAAGATTCTTCCATTTTTGAATTAAGCATTTTTAAGTCAGGTTCTCAACGTGCAGTTCATCAAACTTAACAGCTTTTCCCAGAGAAAGGTTGTGCTTGATGATTATTTTAGGGGAGCATGATCTGATGAATATTCATATTTCAAACCTAAATCCACTACTCCCAGCTCTTCAAACTAATCATTTTGTTTCCTCTGCCTTTTGGAGCGTGTACTAAGTGCTCTTTGCAGAGAGGCTGGGTGACAAACAGAAAGTAGAAACATTAAATTGCCTTTTCAAGACTAGATCTCTCCTGAACTAAACTCTACAGTTCTGTAGCTGTTTATATGTGAATCCACCCAAATGGTGTTTGACTTAACTAGGCTAGTTCCTGAATTGATAATGTTGTTAAATTGATTCAGGAGCTGTGTACAGACCTTGAGGACTCCAGTTACTACTGTATAGTACATTTGCATACTATCTGCAATGTCATTAAACTCAGTGGAAGTTTGTAATGCATACCTCGTAACAGGCCACTCTTCACACTGAAGTTTATTTTTGGGAGTGGGAAGAAACATCTGTAGCAATCTGCAACTGCTCTCCTAACTGAAAAGAAAACTTCTATTTTATATTGCAATGTACTGCAGTATCACAGGAGCGTTCAGCGCTAGTAAAAAACCCCAAATTCTGGACCCTCTGAATGACTGCATAGAGAATACAACATGTATAAGCTAGTATAAGAAAAAACATAACCCAGATGGAGCAATCTAGTGCAGTATAAAACAAAGTTAGTGTTCTTAAGTGAGACCAGACTGTCAGTTCATCAAATTCAGACAGCAGCCTTAATGCCACTGCAGACAAGGGTTGGTAACCCAGGTACCATTAAACACAAATGAAAGGCTGGCAATCACTTCCTATTTCTTGTAATTCAGGTGTCATTTCGCAAACTGCTGCTTTCTCACACACTTCCATTTACATATTCTCACTATGTATGTAGGCTTCAATGTATAACCTAGTAAGTTTGCAACATGCAGCACTGTGAACAGTAAGTCTTTGAAATGGTGTGACATTTCAGGGTGAACTGTTGAGCTGTCATTTTTCTAGCAAGCTGTATTTCATAGCCAATACTACTTTCTGCAACTGAGTAAAATTTTCTCCTAAGGCCACTTTATGCTACATTATTCTATGAATCTTTTGAAAACCTACACCCCAATGACTAATCACTCAAAGTCCTAAGTAATGAGATCTTCAGTTACTCCCATTTAAATGGGATGCAAAAGTTATTAGGATTGAATATGAATTCTCAGTGAGATCTACATAAGCACAGAATACTGTATGGAACTTCACAAATAAAAACCTAAAGAAGCTTTCCATAGCTTAAAAAATTCTGTCAGTAGATAAAGGTCTTTCATTTTCCCCTGTTCACCCAGCAGTGCTGTGCTTGCTCAAGATTTTCTATTTGGAAACATCACAAACAAATAATTTTGGGAGCAGAAAGAAGGAAGGACAGCAGCTGACAGTCCCATAGACGTGACAGCTGCCTGGCAGTGGTGATTAGAAGCTAGGAGCAGTGTTGGTAGGCAAAGATAAGCAGAAGACAGTAAGCAAATCCTGCTTATACCTGCCAGTGACTAGCCTACCCAAGTCCAAGCTTCTCTTTGTAGGCTAGATTTGATGTCACCTCCCACAGTGACAACCCTCCCTTGTGTACTGCAGCAGTGACCTTTTCCTGTGGGGCTCAGCAGCTCTAATCCAACCTGTCAGACATCCCAGGAACCACTTTTATTGTTAACCTACATACAAAAACCTTAGGTTTCGTGATAAGCAGAATTAGTAGCTGCTGCCAGAATTAAATCATTAAGGCCAAATGAGTTTATTGACATTGCTGTCACTACAATGAATAACCCAATCTCAATTGTTGCAAAAACTATTGATTAAAAAAAAGATTTTAAAGAAGTGGCTGCAGTTATTTTCAAGAAACTGCCTGAAGAAAAAAATTGTACCTGAAAACAGCATTCTGAAAAATTAGCTTATTTTGATTTAAGCTGAATTATTTTCCCTAACTGAATTCTCATTATTTTCTAATCACTTTACTGTGAATTGGTCTGATTTATTTCAATATTCAGCTGTATGATGGATGAAAATAGCCTTAAATATTTTTCTTCTACTATAGTGTATATTTTGTCATTAACCTATGAATATTTCCATTAACTTAATGATATATTAACAATGTAATAAATATTAAAAGCATCATCAGTGACAACAATACTACAAAATACCACAGTTCTGTTTCCTCTTCTGCGCCAAAAAGAATTTTGAAATCATTAGCTCTCATTTCAGTTTACCACTTTGTCCAGCAAAATGTTTATTACAACATGCTCTAGGGATTAGTATTCAACAGGCAGACCACCTACAGTGTGTACAGGGTTGTATAATACCATGAAGGAAGTAAGTCAGGAGGTTCTTCCCCTTGATTAGATATGGAGCTTTCCTGAGTTCTAACAGGACTGGGAGACCTCTCTGTTATTTTACAGCAGAAATTAACTATCAGATGGAGGGGGGTACTGAAAGCTTTAATAAATAGCTTTTTCCAGAAACCTCTAGCAAATGCAAAGGGGCAGCACTCCTGAAAAGCAACACTATGCCTGTAATGTTCTGTTTCATCACAGCTTGGTTACTTATCAAGTGTAAGATGCTTCTCTCTGCACATGAGGATTATATAAATAATATACACTTAAACATATTGAAAAAAGTGTCAGGATTACTAAGCAATGATTTCCTGAGTTCCCATGCATTGTGTTCCCACAATGTGATTCTGTATTTAACTTCTAGGATTGACTGATACTGCCTTCCTGCCTTCAAGAATACACCAAGCATCATTTTTAAGTGTTCTCCTGCTTTTCCTCTTCAAATACTAGGATGCATTTTGTCCAGATGCATCAGGTTATACATTTATCTGGGAACATTTCTCTCTATTGTTGTTGCTAATTGTACCTTGAAAATTAACTGCTGCCTTACAGAAAACCAGTGGATTGCTTTATCAAAATGGACACAAACATTACTGCCTGATAAAAGCACCTTTTCTCGTTCAATTTTCGTAAGATTATTGAATCTATCACTTTTCTTATTCTATTGTGATCTTTTTATTATTGTTTTTATTGAACTTAAACTATATTCTCATTTCCTTTGACTCCCAGATTTATATCATTTGCTTTTTCTTTTTAGCCTTGTGTGTTCCAACTGCTTTCCTGATTGCTATCTCACATATATTTCTTTAAATTTCCTGCCTTCTACAATTTACTGCCTTTTTTTTTTCTGTATTTGAGTAATTCATTTTACTGTATTTCAAAAAAAAACTATAAAAATCCCAAACCAATGAGAAGAGGCAATTTAACAAGTTGCTGTGGCTAGACCATAAAATTGTTACTAAGGGAAATAGATTATTCAAGGTGAAAACAAGACAGCCAAATAGCACTATTTAGCACCAGTGCAGAATTAGACTGGATGGAACAACAAAGAATCTTTCCAATGCAAATCTCTAACTTCACAGCCCTACTTTCTCAGTACAAAATACCCTCAATCAACTTTTTCATGAAAAGTTTCATTCCATTGACTTAAAGAAGGCTGTATGAATGAGGAGTTCTGCTGAAAAAATATATAACAGTACTTTGAAAGAAGAGCATGACTGAATCATTAGGGAATAACATTAGGTGTTGGCTTTGGTTGAATTTGAACAATGGCTGTAGAAATAATACCTAAATATTTTGGTTGAATATGCTGCCTGCACACTGGAGCAACATGCAACTGAGAGTTTTTGCCTTTGAAAGTTTACGATTTCAAAGCATTTAGGACACAACAGGATGAGAAAACAGCTAGGGTAAGCATTGAAGCATCGGAAGTGACCAGATGCAGAACTGAACAGAGAAGCAGGTGAAAAAGTCAGACAGAAGTTGTTTGCTTAATCAATAACATGGGAAGTAAAGGTGTAAAGGGCAGATTTATCACAGTTAATTGGAAGAATACCTTTTTCCAGTGCAGAAATTAAGCACAGGTCATGTACGGGTGCTTCTGAGGCAAGATTGGGTATAAAGCTTTTGAAAACTTAATTCTGAGGGACAGTCAGTCCACAAACAAGCAGAGTCAGTATTTTGATGTTTAAGACAAAAAATAACCCATTTTCCTCTATTTATCTAACTGAAAAATAAGGAAAACAGCACTGGGATGTTTGGAGTATCAATGTATGTTTGCAAATAAAGACAACTATATAAAATATTAAATACTAGATACTTCCTAAGTATGATTAGGAAAGTATAATAACAGAGTATTATTTTCCTTTGTCATTGTCCATTTCTACTTCTGATATATACAGAAAGATATAATGTCAATTAGGTCTAACATACAGCATCATGCTGTCAAGTGAAAACTGGCAAATAATTAGCAGCTCTAAATGACACTGCCAGGATAAATTTTTAATTATCTAGTTCATCAGACTGTGAGAACCATAACAGCTTTTTGAGCCTAATGCATCTTTGAAAAATGCTTTATTAAATCATTTCACTTTCTCATAATCACTAGGAGAACATTTTCGCTGCCTTCTTGTCCCCTTGGCTCATAGTGTCATTATTTATCTGCTAGCTTCCTAAGATAACTTTTAGGTTTCATTCTTCATGAGCTGAACACTTAACATGCTGTGTCACTGCTATTTAAGGTCACATTCTTGTTGCTTTTAACTCCCATCAGTTTGCTAGGTTATATTCAAAGTCAACCAGCTTTAGGCACAGAGCCTACACAGATGGCAATAGCACAAAGAGGCAGCACAGCTTGTGAAGACCACTGCTTCCTCTAATAACAACATGCTCATATACTCTACACACAAGAAGACACTGACGTACAGGTGTGTACATGAGTGAGCCTCACACTACACAGATAAAAACCTGCAGGAAGAATATGTGTAGGCATATATATCACTGAGTTTTCCTGTGAAGTTGGTCTAGAAAGATGTGTTCTGCCTACTCTACACCTCTCAACAGTCCCACTGTAATATACTGATGTATTACAGTGGGACTGTCCCAACTGGTGCCTTACCATGATAGGCTTTCTACAGAACAGAAAAGTAATATTTGAAGCCTATTGCAAACTTGCCTGCTACAAAAAGCATAATGACCATTTGGTCAGGCTTGGGAAAAAAGAAATTGTCCATGTAGATAATTTAAAACCAGTAAGTGATGAAACATAAACCCAGGAACTTCAGACCTTTACTCTGACTGCCTGTTCAATTAGAAGTTAATGTTTGGTTTGGGGTTTTGATGTTTCTTCTCAAGGTAGATTGAAACACGGTATTCATAATGATTTAATAGTTCCATCTATTCTCTATTGTGCTTCTGGGTTCAAACTTAAACAGGAGAGGTTTAGATTGGATATAAGGAAGAAATTCTTTCCTGTTAGGGTGGTGAGATGCTGGAATGGGTTGCCCAGGGAGGTTGTGAGTGCTCCATCCCTGGCAGTGTCCAAGGCCAGGTTGTACGAAGCCTTGGGTGGCACTGTTTAGTGTGAGGTGCCCCTGCTTATGGCAGGGGGGTTGGAACTAGATGATCTTAAGGTCCTTTCCAACCCTAACTACTCTATGATTCTATGGGCTGAAACACAGTTCATACTTATTTTTACTATTTTCTATTAGCTAAAACAGGAAAGAGTAGCTTTTTTGTAGAGAACCCATGTCATAGTGATTTTCTTGCCTTGTTCTCTGATTCTTCTATTAGAAGGTCCCCTAATTATTACAGCCCCAAAGCACCTGCACATAATACAATAAGTCTGGCTGAAACCCAGAGAGTGTTCATCCTTTTCAAAAAACTGTGGTAAAACATATGGCATTTTATCTAAAAAATCAAAGCAGACTCTTCATTTAAATTACAAGGAGCAATATGCACCCAAACCAGCAAAATGCTGAAAGGAAGATTCACAGTGTAGTTAGAACCTGTCAATGTTTGATATTAAAAATTAAATCATTCTTAGGCTTTGAACTTGAATGTCAAAGTTTATGACACAAAAAAATTTTGTGAGAAGGTAACGAGACTTCTGGCTATCTGGGTTTAGAGTAGTAAATGTACCAGGAGCTCAGTCAGGGAGATAAGGAGAGCTGCATTAATAAATCACTGCCAAACAGCAGCCGATCACCCTGGATCTCTCCCCTGTATCCTGAAGCTCTCTCATCTCACATAAATGTTATCTTGATTTAAAGCCGGAAAATAACAAAAAAGCAGGGCTACTGCTTGGCTGAAACACACAAAAGAACAAGCCCAAACCAAAATAAATGCAGAAAAGAAAAAGTCCTCTATCAGCTAGAAAGCTTCAGAAAGACATAGCAGCAATATGGCACCTTTCATTTAGTCCTTAAATTAATCCAGTTAGACTATCAAGATTCAGAGGCAGGTCACTAACATAAAGATGGAGACAGCCCTAGGTGGCTTCATTATGTAGAAGAAAAAAACCCACACACCAAAACCCCTTTATTACAAAGAAATTCTTTTCCCACTTTCTACATTATTAGATGATGGCAACACTTAAGTTGAGGAGCAGACTAGCAAGTAATGGAAGAAATAAAAATATAGCTGCAGACAGAAAAAAACATTTGAAGTCTGTTGCAATAAAGTCCCTGCCAGCCTGGGAAAATTGTCACCCTCTCGCACTCCAGCCTTCTTGGCTATCTCATTTGTTACCACCCACTTTGCAAAGCTAAAGTAATTTCTTCGAATGTTCCACGTCAGCAGTATTTATCAGGACGTCAAAGGTTTCTTTCCAAATTGGATACTGACAGCAGCCTTTTGCTGTTTTTTTCTCATTCCTGACTATAGCTTCTCTCTCCCAGAGTCCAGCCAGTGCTCATTACGCAACTCTACAAGAATGAACCCAATTTTGCTGAGATCAGTTGAAGAGGTTGCAAGATAAGGTCCTTTCCAGCCCTAACTATTCTATGATTCTATAAGTGGGAAAAAGACAGAGCTATTGCAAGTGTACACTGGACAAACATATGAGGCAACGCAAGCGAACCTGAAAAGGAGTGGCAAGCATCTTTATAAATACAACTGGGTAGAAAAAATAGGTTCTTGAGAATCAGAGTTTCTTTTGAATTATAGGCTATCCTAGAAATGTGGAACTACAGGAAAGAGTTTGAAATTCTCTTCTTTGGTAAAACAAACAAACAAAACCAACAGATATTTAATAGAATAAAAGCAGCTGGAAAATATGGGGGAAAAAACTAACCCAAATCTGAACCCGAAGAACTTAGCTACAGGAAAGCTGATCAAACCTAAAAGACACCACAGGAGGTATAATGGAATTCAATACTGATTCAAAAGAAAAATGCAAGGAGAAAGAAATAACCAATGTGATTTCAAAGTCTGAAGGTTAAAAAAGTCATTTCTTGTAAAAGGAAAACAGGGAGGAAACCAATTAATAACATGGTTTTAGCCAAGTCTGGCAGGCAAGAGATAATGCCTGAGAAGCAGCATTGTGAAGCAAACCGATCCAAATGGGAATACAGAAAGCTTTTGTAAAAATATCAGAGGAAAAAACTAGCACTAGCATGAAAAACCCATTAAGGAAGGGGGTCTGACTTTAAATTAATGGCAACTCACAAATAACTGAGGTAGCGGCTTTTAAAAAATAATCAATCTTCAGTAAGAAAAAAATTAAGACTCTGGCAAAAGTTTGGCTTTAAAAGCCCTTGCTTTCCCAGTGATGATTTAAAAAAAAAAAAAAAAATATTTCTAATATTTTTATCTAAAATTTACATAAAAAATATCCAATGGAGCATCTTCATAGAGAAATATCAACAAAATACTAGCTTTCAGAAAATGCATGAATATATGTTCTTGTCCAACAAATTAGTTTTGTCTTTGCCTAAAATAAGTCATTTAACAACACAAAAATGAAAATATACTGGGAAACAAAAAAAGTTGCACTTGTTTAACTAATGGCACCTGAATATTAAAGTGAAATGGTGTATAAGGACTACAACTAGCTACACACCACATATTCAATAACTTTTTTTATAAAAAACATTTGTTGCCATGCATTTTTGTAGAGCCTCTGATATTAATGAGATTTTACTTTGATTAGAATATGAAGCCAGCTGGTTCTTAGGGCTTGCACAAAGTCCTGATGGCTCTGACAAACAGACTTTATTACAAACTGGCAGCTAAATATGTATCAGAGCACTTTGAAATTGCAGCATGAAGGAAATCCATCAATACTTTTTCACCACTATACATATTACCCTAAAATACTATACTGATATCTTTCCATTCCTGACACAATTCAGTACTGATTTACCTAGATTTAATAGTTTTCCTCCTTTATCTGATTTATCTGGCACACCCCAATTCCGCCTGGTTTATCTTGCAATCCATGTCTGGATTTCCAAGATCCAAGGACGAATGGAAATTAATGGAATGCTTTTCATAATCAAGAGCATCTCAGAAGATTCTGGAGTGACAATCTGGCTGCACGTAGCAGCTGGCAAGAGCTGAAGCACAAAGCTTAGGGAGCCAATCCACCTCTGCTGAACTCTTAGGTTCTTCTCAACTGTCAGCAGCATTGCAAGAACACTTAGGTCTCTCTCCTTACTTGGCCAACATCCTCTGCAGAAAAGGGCTGATCATATTCTAAAAGGAGTCCTAGCACCTATGCCCAAATCAGACACAACAGAAATACTTGCTTTTTATTTTTTTTTTTTTTTCAATCAAAAGCCTATGAAGTAGTTTCAGAGTATCCCAGTTGAGCTGTACGAGGATATTGCACTGTCTTATTTTGCTGGCATATTAACCAGAGCCTAAGGGCAGCCACATAGGCATGCACACTGTACTTGTCATGGTACATATGGTCCTCAGAACAGCAGTCTCCTCTGTATCCTCTTGATATATTTTACACAGTTTCATCAGTCTCTTTAGAAGAACTTCAGGTATTAGGAGTTGTATGATAATTTTCCTTTGGGATATAATTAGTAACACGTTCTACATGATGAAGTCCCTTTTCTGCTGTATCTCTGGAAGCTTCCTGCTCTGGGTTCAGGCCAGCCAACAGATCACTTTCTGACTGTCCTTTTAAAATATCCTCCTTTTGAAGAACTGCTTATGGAAGGGAGGTTGGAACTAGATGATCTTAAGGTCCTTTCCAACCCTAACTATTCTATGATTCTATAAGAAAGTACTAAATCATTTCAACTAAGTACTCTCTGGCCAACTGTAAAGACAATTTAGACTGTGCTAACAATCCTTTTTGGGAAGCTTTTAATGGCAAATACAGTAATGCATGTAGGGAATGTACCGGAGATTCACAAGAAAGCAGGCATCATGGGGGGCCCAGTGTAGGAGCTATTCAATCTGTTTCACTGGGACCAAGAATTAAAATGCATATAAAAATGTTAGGCTGATTAAATATATTACAGACACACGATATTCTCATGAGACTGTTCTAGCAAAAATACATACACATATTCTTAAATCATAGGGGTTCAACATATTGGTGTTTATTGTCCCTTCAGGAACAGAAAAAGACAGGGAAAAAGAGTAAGATTCATGTCTAACTGAGCAAAGGCTTTCTGTGACCTAGACATTAATCCACAAATTTCTCCTGAGGGAATTCTCCAGGGTCAAAAGAAAAGAGAAAGTAATTTGTGAAATCTACAACTTAAGCATCCGTCTCTTTAACTTAATCACATACCTGACAATACATTAGGCATAAACTCTGCATTATGGCAGACTTTTCCAAACAATATTTTGGAAAATACATTCAAAGATAAAATAGACAATTAACTAAGAAGACTCAGTTGTGTTAAGATCACTTAGGTGTATTTCTGCTTGCCTAAAAGATGAACAGCAAACATGTAAGAATTTAACACTGTTCTTTGAAAATGTGGTTTTATTTACAGTTCTGTGACCTTCATAGTGCAAGCCATCCTGAAATTATCAGATTGCTTACAGTCCCGATTTTTTTAATCATAGAATAGAATCACAGAATAGTTAGGGTTGGAAAGGACCTTAAGATCATCTATTTCCAACCCCCCTGCCATGGGCAGGGACACCTCACACTAAACCATGCCACCCAAGACTCTGTCCAACCTGGCCTTGAACACTGCCAGGGATGAAGCACTCACAACTTCCTTGGGCAACCCATTCCAGTGCCTCACCACCTTACAGTAAAGAACTTCCTCCTTATATCCAATCTAAACTTCCCCTGTTTAAGTTTGAACCCATTACCCCTTGTTCTGTCACTACTGTCCCTAATGAAGAGTCTCTCCCCAGCATCCCTATAGGCCCCCTTCAGATACTGGAAGGCTGCTATGAGGTCTCCACACAGCCTTCTCTTCTCCAGGCTGAACAGCCCCAACTTTCTCAGCCTGTCTTCATATGGGAGATGCTCCAGTCCCCTGATTATACTTGTGGCCCTCCTTTGCACTTGTCCAACAGCTCCATGTCTTTTTTATGTTGAGGACATCAGAACTGCACACAATACTCCAGGTGAGGTCTCACGAGAGCAGNCAGATACTGGTGCTATGAGGTCTCCACACAGCCTTCTCTTCTCCAGGCTGAACAGCCCCAACTTTCTCAGCCTGTCTTCATATGGGAGATGCTCCAGTCCCCTGATTATACTTGTGGCCCTCCTTTGCACTTGTCCAACAGCTCCATGTCTTTTTTATGTTGAGGACATCAGAACTGCACACAATACTCCAGGTGAGGTCTCACGAGAGCAGAGCAGAGAGGCAGGATCACCTCCTTCGACCTGCTGGTCACACTCCTTTTGATGCAGTCCAGGATATGGTTGGCTTTCTGGGCTGCGAGCACACACTGAAGTCAGCTCACATTAAGTTTGTAAACTTAATCAAAAGGTCCTTATTTATTTTTCCTAAATTTTCTGATTTTTTCCTCTTTAGACTGCATTTATTTCCTGATAGCTGGGCTCAGGTTTTCAAATATTAATCCTAAATACCCAGGTGTGAAATACTTAAGTTGGGTTCACTCTTCCTAAGGTTTATATTGGGCTTTTATCCAAACTTCTCACTGCAAAATACAACTGAGATACCAGGAACAAAACACAAAACTGCTACCCAAACAAGACAAGGTGGTTTCCCAGAAACTGGTAGCATAAGCAGCTGAATAATAAGAAATTAATTTGATTCTTAATTAGTCCCCTCCCAAATACATGAATTATTTTGCATAAAAATGACAACACTGCCCTTTATTCTCTGATGTATTATATGAATAACTCTTAGCATGGCATTGATAATTAATCCTAATTTTGAAGACACTGGTCTAAAAAACACAGCTTCCAGAGAGGAGAAAAAAGTTGCCCTCATATCCTGTGTGCATTTTCCTTAAGCACAGGACTGATGTGAGGCAGCTTTGGTTGTCCATGTAGTATAGGGCAGCCTCTATATTGTTTTATACCATACCTAGGAAATTTTACAGGGTCTCTTCTAAAGGTTTAATTGAATATCTGGATATATGGCATTATGATTTTTTCTCTAGGTGAACCCACTACGAGGATGGTGCAGAGAGAACAGGGCAGGAGATGGAAAAACAGGAGACACACTTCAAAGCCAGCTTTATTAGGAGAATTCACTTTCTAGAAGTATAATCCACAAAAAGACCCCAAACCCTGAGCTCCCTTTAGTTAGAGTATATTTATGAGAAGCTGCAGCTGATGACCAATTAATAAAGCTTTTTAGAATATGTTATCAAGACAGAAATTTCTTTCAAAACCTGTCATCTACTGAAAAATAAAGAATAAACTATCTTTTATATTTTTATTTCATTATAAAAAAGTTAAAGCTTTGATGGCAATTTTGCACCTTAATAATTACCTACCGCAAGGCAACAGTGAACCCAGAAATGGACTGCTATCTCCTTTAAAGAGAAGCTCAAAGACCTTAATCCTTTGGCAATTCAGTAATTGGTGAAATGAACTCAGTAGTTTGGTTTTACTACTACTTTTGTGGGAAAGGACAACAGCTAACATTTTCAGAGTGGGGCCTGGTGGAGAAGATGCTCACAGATTTAAGACAACAACTATAACATCATTCAGTTTCCCATTGTATCAGAGCCATGGGTAGTGTAAGAAATAGAGCTCCTGGCAAAGAAATTGTTACAGCTACCTGAGTAAGCACTAGTCAAACCTACTACAGACTGAGGACCAATACTGCATGTAGCACTGATGACCAGCTGCCTTCAGTATTTATTACCTTTGTGTTGATTTGCACCAAAGACCTGCAGCAGGTCCAAGTATAAGACAAACTATCACTAAACCAACAATCCAAAATTAACAAACAATCATAAGTTTTCTGTGATGTATGCTGTTGTTACTGCCCACTTTGGAAATCCACAGAAATTGGTTCAGAGTTCTTGAGGCTTACTTACTGCTACTCAACAATTCAGTGGCATGATAGAATGACTCTCATATACATGCCCAGTCTTAAAATTTCCCACATTGAAAATCCAACAAAATAATTCCAAAAGAAAATATGACAGGTAATTTTATGGAAAATAGCTGTTTAGTGAAGCTACTGACAATCTAGTTAGGATATCAGCTTGCACAGTTTATCTGGAAGGTTCTAAATTATCATTGTTGACATACTTGATTTTTCATACACAAAAAATTATTTTTTCTACATGCTTTTCCATTGAGCTTATCCACTTTTTAGTCATTACTTTCTCAAGAGTATTGCTGGTGTCATTAATTTAAATGATTAAAGAGACAGAAAGAAAGATGTGCAAAAGAGGGGATCATAAATTTCCTTCTATCTTGAACAAAGGGAAAATACTTGTAAAATAGAGCCAATTCAATTATTTTTTATGCATCATAATATTTGGGTCATACAGGGCACACTGAGGCAACTCTTTTCATGGAGGGGAAGGATCTTAACTCTAAAAGGAAAAAGAAACAAGTCTTTAACCTTAAAGAAACACTGATTTCTCTTTCAAGACCTTTGCTGAACAGAAACTGGTTTTCCTAAAAACCCTTTCTAAAATTGATTGGAAGATAAGTCCTTCCACTAAGGAACTATCCCCAGATGACAGTACACCATGCCATGCCTTGGCTGATGTAACTACTTAAAGGTTTGTCAGTTCAGTGCCTTGCTCCACTACAATTTATTTTATTTAGAATGAAGCAAACCAAACCAAAATAAAACAAACAAACGAAAAAAAAAAGACCAAACCCAAAAATCCTGAACAAAAACCAGACCAAAACCTCCCCAACAGCTATGGTTTCTTTTAAATTGAATTTTTCAAAGCATACATGGTTGATCTTAGCATAAACCAAAAGCTAGCTCTCTAGTCATGCTCCCACTACAGTCAATAGAAAGAGATAAGAGCCTCCAGGTTCATGAGTTGTAAAGATTATACACCTTACTGATTACTTACCTCTCAGAAACCATGACATGTCCTCCAGTAACCCCAGACAGTCCACTCATAAAATTTTGTCTACTTTGGTATTTGAATCTGGCAATAAGTAGCTTATAGAAAGATCTAGGCGTGGTTTAATTAAAAAAAAAAAAAAATTAAGATAACTACAGCCTACCTTTATTCCTCATGTCCTGTTCTTAAAGTTCACAATCTCACTACTAAAACTGTGTGTGCATTTCTGAGTTTTCACTCATCTCATTTTCACTGATGAGCAGTCAGAAGATATGTAATACATAACATAATGTTTTCTGTCTCTGTTGATTCTTTTCTAGAATCTGTTCAAATCCTATCCATTTGAAAATCTTAATTTTACTTTTAAGATAGCATACTGAGTATCTGATAAAAAATCATTGCATATTATAAAAGACTCTGGCTTATATCAATAGTAGATAGTGTTTTCTAGATAAAACACTGAGGAATGATGAACACCTCCTCTGTCGATTATTATTGCCCATGACACCACACTGTGTGATTTAGTTGATATGCTGGAAGGAAGGGATGCCATCCAGAGGGATCTTGACACGCTTGTGAGGTGGGCCAATGCCAACCTCAAGAAGTTGAACCTAGCCAAGTGCAGGACCTTGCACTTGCTGGGTGAGGGCAATCCCAGGCACAGCTACAGGTTGGGTTGAGAAGTGATTCTAGAAGTGGAACTAGATGGTCATAAGGTCCTTTCCAACCCTAACTTTTCTATGATTCTATGATTCTATGCTTATTGTACTTCCCAGGGCAATTTAATTATTTCCAACACTACACATGCTTTTAAACTGCAGTAAAGCAATTTTTGCTTCTGTGAGTTTACCTACACAGCAGTTAATAAGGTTAGTGCCAGTTTACATTCTATTCTGCAAAATTAAACAGATGGCATGATTTAGTGTGGGGTGTCCCTGCTTATGGCAGAGGGGTTGGAACTAGATGATCTTAAGGTCCTTTCCAACCATAACTATTCTATGATTCTATAATGCGTCCAAAATGAATCTAAAAGAAAGTTCAGTACATTGAAAATTAAAGCTGATGCACATAGGTAGCAGATAAAAACCTTATTTGTGCAAGTAAAATACAATTAAGCAAAGCTATTTTTGAAATTTCATTAAATACTGTACTTTAGGTTATTCAATTCACTAAGCAGGTTTGAATTATAACTAGACTGTATCCTTTTGTAAAATGTTCTGTAAAATGCATTGGGGGTTCCTCTCAGTTTACACATCTGATCCTGCTTAAGTTGTTATGACAATCTTTTGTTTACAATGGAAATCTTTGAAGGCTTGATATTTTAGAATTAGATACAGATGAGATTAGTGCTGTAACTTCAAAAGGAAACAAACTCCAAGCACATTGCTGCACCAAGCATTTCCCTGTGCAGAGCTGAAGCTGTCACAAGGGGCTCAGGAGGGGCAGGAAGCCTCCACAACAGCACTGGGAAAGCAGACTGAAGTGGGAGGAACATCTTTTCCTCTCTCCATCAAAAGAAGACTCCAAGGTGACAGAGTTAAGATTTATAAGTAAAATGTTGATACAATGAAAGGGAGGGATTTTTTTTTCAAAGAGGAAGGTTAACGCATGTTGCACTCCACAGCCAGCTTCCTGCAGAGAGGGGTATTTTCTGCACTGGCTGGCAGTTTTTCTGCCACACTGTACCCTTCCCAGCTTTCCCTTCACACTCTCTTGGTTTGAACACTGCCTCTAGTCAGCCAACAGGGTTGAAAGTCCATTTCTTTTTCCATAAAATAAAAGGCTCTCATGTTTTTTAATCTGCACAGCTTTAGGAACATCCTCTTACATTTATCTAACCATAGATAACCCATGATCAGCTTCTGGCTGTATTCTGTCTATCTCTTTCAGCCACTAATGATGAAGTTACCTTGCAGTGCAATCGCCAGTATAAATATATATTGAATATCATTGGTTTCCTGCAGCCCTATGACAGAAACAGTACTGTTTTGCTCTAAGATCAGCACATTATTATAAGGGAAAGAGTCAAAACTTTGCAGTTTGCCTCTTTCGCACTGTAAACAGCCTTACAGCTCAAGCAGCAAACGTGCACTTGCACCCTTAAGATGCAAAGCTAAATTTAAATTTACCCTTCCTTCCACCTACCTGTTTTGTAGCCCTGCCAGCTAGGAGGAAGAGCAGATGTACAAAACAGCAGCAAGAAGCTGCCAGAACAGATCATTTTACCCTTTTCTCATCACCTCTTTTGGGTACAAAAAAGTGCAGCATGATGTGGCTCTCCATTTTTTTTCCTGTTTCTTTTCACTTTAGTGGTCTGCCAAAGCTGCCAAATACAAATGATCTTTAAAATGAACTTATATTATAATTACATATATTAAAGGTGAAGGATTTTTATAGTGTTACAAGTTAATTACTTTTCTATGACAGTGTTAATTGGAACATTCTTATAATTCATATGTTTAGTTTGCCAAGCATGCATGCATATGCATACTACAAACTAACTCAATCTGGTAAGTAGCTATTATAAAAAACAGTTCTTTAATAAATGACTTAAATAAGAAACAAGAATATTTTGCTCCACAAGGAAGTAGGTCTCTCTGAGGCAGTTTAGAACAGAAGACAACTTAGTGATCACAAGCTGATGCAACTCCAATACTAAATTATCACAATCACAATTTTGCTATTAAGTTTCATGAAGCATAAAATGTGCCATGTTTGATAATGTTGGAACTGTAATCTCAATTGCACCTATTTTATTGCAAATTTCAATATTTTTAATAGCCATGTAGGAGAATCAAATTACTTTTTTTTTCCTCCAGCCATCAAACAAATCAAAATATTTTAAAGAACTTTTTATGTTTCTTGACTTCAGGACTCAAATATGTACCACACAGGATATTCAAGTTCTTTAGCTTTATATTCGAGCTTAGGGTATTTTACATACTGATTTAAATCTTGTTACCTCTGCCTTATTCTAACACAGAGGAGGCAGTACATTAGTCTTTGCTGATAACAGTGAACTAAGGTAGTGGACCAAAATGGTGCTGCTGCTGAAACCATAAATTGAGTCTTAGGTAGCTTTTATTAAATACATTTGTACTCCCTTCAGAAGTAGATTACAAGCAAAATGAATCATCTGCATTTTTCCTGAGGGGAAGTATCAGCAATCTTTTTACATATTATACAGCCCATCCTCACTTTCAAATTATTTGAAAGTATCTACACCAAACTTCAAGAAAAGCAGAAACAAAGAATGCAAATGGATTGCATGACGTTAATACCTAGCTCCATGCCATGTACTTTGAAGAAGTAGATTTGTAAGAAAGAATGTTGAATGTGTCAGCTGTAAACAACCAGCCTTTGGTTTAATGACCCTATAGCAAGCTATATGCTCAGCTCATTTAGCATTGCATGAGAATGAGATTGGCTTCCATTCCTTGCCAAAGTTTAAAAACTTATTTTCATGAATTCCTTTTTCATAGGAACTGGAATTAGTTGATATTGTCCCTCTCTCTGCCACTTGATAAAAATTGAAAAAGAGAGAACTTCATCATTCATTTCACATAATCACTTGCAGCTCAGTCTTGTTCTAAAGTAAACATCTGCCATGCACTGTTCTTGCCTTTTCTGAATGTTGTTTCCTTATGTAAGCTGGGTGCAAAGAAATGTGTCTGTAGACACGATGCTGCAGGATCATGACAGTTTAACGTACTAATGACAACATGCTAACAATGCAGTTTGCCATTTATGTTACTGATATTAATAAAGTATCTGAACTTAAAAACACACAGCTGTGAAATGTTTCCATGTTTTGATTTGTGGCTGGCAATTTCTATAGAAATTTAAAGCAACCTCAGAAAATTAGATCAAACTCCAGTTGCTCTCCTTACTTTACACGGTCCAAATCCCGACTTTTGAAACCATGACCAGAAAAAAAGTAATGTTCTATTAAAAAATACCATTCTTTCTATATTAATACTCCTGTACAAAATCTATTACTGAAAATTTTATTTCTCATTATGGTTTTGAAAACAAGGTATTAGTTCTCAAAGGATCCTGAATACTTAACAATATAATGAGCCAAAAAACATGAGTGATCCCTCTGACACAATTATTCTGCTCTTCATGCAGGGATACACACATATTTATGCTTTAGGTACTTAAATTTAGCATCCTTACTTTGCAGAAACAATAAAAATTGAGATACACATTGAAACAGATACTTCTAACTAGCAGCTTGCTCAATAGCTTAGCAGATGCCAGGATGTGGAAAGATTTACACCAGAGATTCTGAAAATGCAGGATCATTTGAGAGTAATAAAAGTAAATGGTGGGAAATGTTAACAACAACAGCTGTGAAAAGAAATTATGGAAGATTAAAAGCATAGAAGAGAGCAACAACAGTAAAACCAGTTTAAAATTTGAATTGCTTTACAAGAGAGATTCTTTCATTATGGTTTCTGGAGATATTTGAGCAATAACTGAAAACAGTGAGGTACATTATTTCAGTATCCTAAGAATCTACTAATACTGTAAAATCACAAGGAAAATCATAGAAGATCACACAACTGTATGAACCATGCTGTCTTTAATGTCTATAATGACTTTTTTTGGCTGTGCACAGAACAGCAATCATAGGCATATTTATTGATGAAAGCAGGTGCCACAAAGCACAGATTTGCAGCAAAACTCAGTTTTTATCTTAGAAAGTCTTAGACAGCAAGAAAAAGGTATATCTATATTATGTTTTATTATTTACTATTTCATATCTATGGGATGAATAGTTTGACTGCGATAGACACTGGTACCCAGAGGTGGACACAGCTGAAATGTAGATGGCTGAATGCATCTACACAGTGAATAGTTCAATACTGCGGCATATACTTTTTGTTTAACTATCCATAGTACATCCTGCTTTGCTACCAGTTTGCAAACTGAACAGCCAATAGTTGTCATATGGCAGAAACAGTGATCACACTAACACCAAACTGCAGAGACATGGCAGAAAGCAGAGCATTATTGCAGTGCTGAAATACACATTATGCAGAAGCATCTAGATAGAAAGGCAAAACATAAAGTACTCCTGCCCACTGTACAACATCCCAAAGGGTTAAATTTCAAACAGCATCAGTACTCTCAATGCACTGCCAAAATGTTACTATATGAGACCAGGCAGTGAATTCTATCAGGATTTTAAGTTACTGTTCATGATGTCTCTCAGCCTTTTCTGCTACTACCAACTCTGCAGGGCCCCCAGTACAATACCCCTATGAACTCTAGAAATGTTCCTTTTCCAAAAGTACAGTATTCCAACTCAAGGCTCATCTACTCAGACAAACACCAGAAGAAGACTTATAGTCATTCATCCAGGAAGTGAATTAATAAACTACAGGCAAAATCTGCTATTATTTTATTATAATTATAATTAATAATGGATTATGGTGATTATGGTTTGGCTGAGAACAAACAGGCCAGCCTGAGCAAGTCTGAGATAACTGCCAAGTCTTCTGCACATGTGACAGATGGTGGAAGCATTTTAAAGACTCCCTATGCATAAGAACTCTGTGTAGCAGGGGCTCAGATTCAATGCAACAGCAAAGTAACTGAAGCAGGTCATGATAAAAGCACACTAAGCAGCACAAGCTATCCTTAAAGCTTTGGGTTTCATCCAAAGAGAAGGTGAAGAAGAAAAAAGTAGTGCATTCAAGGGATGTGAGGGGTAAGTGGCTGCACAACTTATGTTGACTGCTGACTGATGAAAGTGAAGGAAACTGGCTTTTGATACAGTGCACTAAATTCAGCAGGTACAGGGGATGGAAGGAAAATTTTTGAACTCAGTGGAGCTATATCTGCTTCTAAAATGGATTGTTTAAACTTCCCTAACAGTTTTTATGGAAAAGACAGGGTAGTTTGGAAACACTGCAACTTACTTTTCAATGAACCTTACTCTTCCCAAGAACATAATTCATTTTGTGTGCTTGCGTCTAATCTCTTTTGGCTCATCTTACTTTGAAAAGGGTTTTGAACTCAAAGAATGTTCCTCAAATACTCCCTCTAAGA
Source organism: Agapornis roseicollis (assembly GCA_002631895.1). Taxonomy (NCBI): domain Eukaryota; kingdom Metazoa; phylum Chordata; class Aves; order Psittaciformes; family Psittacidae; genus Agapornis; species Agapornis roseicollis. Next base: position 55,447 of record NDXB01007070.1, read on the forward strand.
GTCCCAGAAGGCAAATGCTTGAATGTAGAGGAGTAAGACAGAACAAGAAATGAAAAGTAACATCATACCACTGAGAACTCTCTCAGCCACATCCCAAGTTACACTCGCTGCAGAGAAACCATCATCCTCCCTAATTAATTTCTTATGGCATCTGAAGCAAGGTAACTTGCAAGGAATAGATGTTTAAAGACCAAGAAAAAGAAAAAAAAATCAAGAGAAGAATGTTACAACCACTGACATCTGCCGCTGCCAGTGTCCCTTCGGCCTTTCATTGACCACTTCTTTCCCTAGAACAAATACACAGTATTCCTTTCTACAGCAATATGCTTTCCAGAGCAGTATGCAAGTAATATTTAAGTGTTGGCTTATGTTGTATTTATGAATTTAGCTTTTTATGAAGTTCCCCTATGAGCAATTTAATAATATTATTTGGATGAGCTCTCTCACATGAAGATCCTTCAGTCCTTTGCTTTTTAGCAAGAAGTGGAGATGCGGGTTCTATCTGAGACCAGTTTGGAGTGGAATTAAACTGGGGACCTCTTGTCTTTTAACACCAGTTCAATGCCTTTAATTTTAATGAATTTTTCCTGATTTATCCATGAAATGAGAATCAGTCTGTAAGTATGAATTTGCTAGAAATTGCACTACTCTTAGAGACATAATCAGCCTACCTATCTGAAGAATATTGAACTGTCAGCTCACAAAATGAAGAAAGTTTTAAAATATAGGCAGAAGCTGCAATTTAGGTTGTCAGAGAAAGCTGAAATTCAGTTTTCCTGAAGAACACGGGTTTGCTGTCAGCAGAAGTTACTGGCTCTACTGATGGACAGAATATTGAAACTTCTCTCCTGCCTGCTGATGTAAATCAGATATTTGCAGCATATAATTTATTTTCTGCCTGCACAAAGATGCCAGCAGAGTTCTTTACAACAGAAAGGCCAGGGGAAATCACTGTAATTATGAAAAAGGCTTAAAATAATGATACCATAGTGAAGATACATATGTCCTTTACATATGTACAGGGATAACAGAGAGGAAAATAATTCTCTTTTATGGAAGTTCATCATACTGGTGGCAAGGCATACCTTGAAGCCCTGATGCAAACCCTGTCAGTTTTTTATTCAAAGTAGAAAAAAATAGTATCTAAAAAGCTATATGAGATAAGATGAGATTCCAGGTACCTATGCTATTGTAAAGGACCAAAACATATCCTGCCAAACAAAGCAAGTGTCTCAGCAACCTCTATTCCTTTTTCCACCTGATTTTATATCAGAAATGTGATACACTGAAGATTAATATAGACTTGTGTGTGTGTATATGTGTGTGTTTGACCTTATACAGTTTTTTTTGTGACCCATTTTGGCAAGTATGTGTTTTGTTACCATCAGAAATCATAACATATTTATTTTTTTCCACTTTCTAAACCTTTTGCTGCTTGAAGTAATAGCATACACTTATAGACAAAGAAACCCCATTTGTATCAACAAAGGATGATTAAGGCTGTAAAAATCAAGCACTTGAAAGGTCAAGAAATGCCAAAATTGCCTGAACATCTACAGTATAAATCTCCCATGCCTGTACTTTATGATAACCTTCTAAATTACATTATACCATATAGCATGTTCTGTGGCACCCCATTTAGAGGATCAAGTAGAGCACAAGAGTCCAGCTTTCATTCTTTGTGTAAGGGAAAGCATTCATTACAAAGTAAATCCTATTTCATATTTGTAGGATTTAAGCTCAAAAATTACTTTGGGGCTTGCTCATGGAGTTTGCTAAAGTCAAGAGCAACTTGCAAATGCACAATGAAGATGGAAGATAGAGATTTTAGTTGTTGAGATCAGATAAATGTTTCCTGGATACACACTAATTTGATTTCTTTAAAAGCCTTGACTTTTGCATAAAATTGGTCAAGACCCAAAACAATCTCCTGATGAATTTGAAGTCACTGCTCCACAACCCGACAAGTGATAAACTCAGAAAGACTCAGAAACAACAGGGTAGTTTTTAGCACAACATTTTTAGCCAGTCTGACAATGTTGTACAAACAAACCAAAATAGATTTATGTACTAGGAAATGCTGGACAATCTCATTAATTGAGAACCGATGATAGCCTCCCTGTGTTTTCACATGCAAAATGTGTATGTACCTGCATACCATATAGAACAAATTAACACACATTACTAAATAACACCTCAAAGCAAAATAAACACAAAGTGTTTGTGTGGCATCTAGAGCTTGAGGAATAATAGGAAAAGATAAAAAATCCCTTCTTTTAGACCATTTTTTTTTTTTGTGAGGAAAAATGTGCATGGTTTGAAACCTGAGTGTGACTATTGCATGGTGGGAAGAGCTCTAATAACTTCACTCCCAGGTGAAGAAAAGATACAGACACATACAAAAATAACTTCACTCCCAGGTGATGAAAAGATACAGACATATACAAAAAGGTGGGTGCTAGCAACATTCTCTCGTTTTAATTATAGGCTTCCCAGCCTCTTCATTTTCCACCCTCTTTCCCACTTTGAGCTTAAGGTTCCTGTTCTCACATACAGAGCTCCACAATCTCATTTCTCATTTTCTCCTTCTGTTAACTGCCTGAGTTCTCTCCAAATTATTTTCTTAAACGCCTACTGTAGTCTTTGTCTGGTCTTCACAGCACATCAATGCTTGTGTTCCAAAGAACCAAGCTGTGTTTATTTGAATTGCTATCTAAAATAGGCTTTTTCTGCAAGGTCAACAAATGCTAATATGCCAGCTAAAAGAAACCTTCTTTTTTAAATAACTGGTTCCTTAGATGAAAATTATCTTCTTTATCCTGATGCACTGTTTGACTAATGCAGACTCTTCCTGACTTGTATCACAGGTGTGTTTTCACCAGAAAACTGTGAAAAGTACTAATTATATCATATCTAGGTTAATATCCTAGAACTTCTTCAACTAATTTGCTGGGTTTGTGAAACCAAAGCCATTCTGTGAACCTCTTCTCCATTCCTGATTAAACACATATCTTTTCCTTAAAGGAAACTTTATTTTTAAAGGATGGGACTGAAATCAACCCCCTAAAACTGAAGACTGCCAAATTTCACAGCTGCTCCTTATCTCTACAATGGTCTGACCAAAACGTCAGAGCTGACAGCTCAAAGTTCTGCAAAAGCTGGGTTATGAATTTTTATTTCTCAGACATGGATACAAGCCACCAATATGAATCTACTTTAATCTCAAAGAAAAGAAACAGAAAACATATGTCTAATAAGCAGAAATATTAGTGGGAGCTTGTTTTTATGTTCACACCCCTATATACACATATAAGGGCAGGACAGTGTTATTTCTTTCTTCACGCTGCACAAATAATGGGATATAATCCTACTTATTTCTCACTGATCACAGGTACTGCCTTCTTAACACTCGCAGAGGGCAAAACCAATGGACAAGACCATGGTTCTGGTTCTAGCCAACTCCAAATGTATGTTCTGGCCCACATCATCAGGCACACAAAAGCTCTCTGCTGCCTAGAGGCCATTATGCCCATTAATTCCCAAGTCAACCTGCCGACCTGTAAAAATCATGTCCTGTTTCAGAGATTCAAGACTACAAGTAAGGTCTGGATATCTTAATGTTTTCTTTCACATCTCCAGCAATAAATTCTTCCTACAGCCCTTTTCCATGTGATAAATCTACTTTTTTCCCAGCCATTGTGGTATTTGGTGTATTGTGTGCTCAAAAACCTAGCAGCCCCAGAACCTTGCTTCCTCTTGCTATTAGTTATGAACAAAATGGTGATATATTAGCATGTATGAAGAATGAAAAATATTTGTAAAGCTAGGATAGTTTTTTACTTAGCAAAGCACTATTACCTGTCTGCATCCACAGTCACATCATGAACCCCTCTCTGAATGACGTCTCGAGAGGCAGCTAGGTCTGGTATTCGGTTCAGACTTCTTGTATATAGGTTGAGTCCTCCATCTGTCATATACCTGAAAATAAATGTGTGGTCAATCAGTGGGAAATGCAGCCATCTGGCAACCATGTTTCACGCTAAAGCCAATGGATTGGGGAATTGAAATGTTTAAGGTATGGACTGTCCTATTAGATGATAGGTTTATAATAAATATTCTCAGTTTGCGTGTCCAGTGCAGGGAGATGCCTACTTTCTAGGATCATTTGCCTTTTCCTGTAATGGCTTGCAGGCAAACCTGTTTTACTAAAATATATTTAGACTGAGGCCCTCAAGTGCCTTCAAAGAATTTAAGTATGTTTTAATTACTGCATTTTTGTCAGAAAATAGCATCAGGAGTTAAGAAAGAAGCATAAATCCAGCTAAAAAACAAGAGCAAAAAAAAAAAAAAAAAGGAAAAAAAAACCCCAACTCAGAGACATCCATCTAAATGGGAAAGAAACTGAGAACCCAAATTCATAGCCCCTGCTGGGATGCAATTATTCAGATATGAAAGAGATACCCACTGAAGCCCTTACAATGACATTTAAGAATATGTTTCTATCTGTGCTGCTTTTGCTTGATTCCCACCACTTCACATTATAATGAATGACTAATGGCTCAAACAGTGAGTGTAGTGCTGCTTACTCACTAAACCATTAAAAGTTTCTGAATTTCAAGCAGCAGCAATAATTTCTGGAATGCCTGTTTACCATTTAGTTTTCTCTAACTATCTCTATCTATCTTTGTCTTGGTGCTTATAACTGAGCAGTACCACAAGACTGTCCTACACTCAAGACCTGTCCATTATTTTCTCAAAGGCCCTTTCATTAAACTGTCTTCATTCTTATGCTCTTGGACTTTTTTTACATTTTTCTCTTGTAATTTGTGGTGACTTTAGTGAAGCAACCTAGTACAAAGTTTGAACAAATTCATTTGTGAAAGACCATACACATGTATGGTGCTCAATATGTATATAGGGATGCTGGGGAGGGACTCTTCATTAGGGACTGTAGTGACAAGACAAGGAGTAATGGGTTCAAACTTAAACAGGGGAGGTTTAGATTGGATATAAGGAAGAAATTCTTTCCTGTTAGGGTGGTGAGGCACTGGAATGGGTTGCCCAAGGAAGTTGTGAGTGCTCCATCCCTGGCAGTGTTCAAGGCCAGGTTGTACGAAGCCTTGGGTGGCACGGTTTAGTGTGAGGTGTCCCTGCTTATGGCAGGGGGGTTTGGAACTAGATGATCTTCAGGTCCTTTCCAACCCTAACTATTCTATGATTCTATGATTCTAAGTATACATATACAGAAAAACAATTTGGTATATCTAAGTGAACCTACTCAAAGTGAAGTTACAGGCTTAAAGACGTAAGTACAGGCCCAGTGCTAAGATGATGGCTAATATGGTCTACTGGAGTTCACTCCCACTTCAAATAATCTGTAACACAAGTTCTCTTTGAACCATGAAATGGTGCCACTCAAACCTATCTTTCAGTGTGTCTGAGTACACAAACATTTAACTTTAATAACTCAACACAGATTCTCATGCACAAGCCAACGCACACACACAACACTCCATGCAGTTCTTTCTGAGAGCTGATTTAAATGAAATTAACTGTTCCAGAGACCTTGGGGCTCATACAGCTGCCTGGGAGAACCAGCCTTCACAGCCATGGTTTGGGGTGGGTGAACTGGTGCAGATTTTGAGAGCAAAGCTCAGGTAGCATAGCCCTGTGTGACAGTCACAGTTTGAGATGGCATCATGTCCTGAGTGGTGATCTGGATGAAGGAAACCTCAACTGCACTAAACCACAAAGGATTAGTTTGTTTATTTTTAACTAAACTCTAAGGTATTTTACGCACTGCTGAGATTTGGCCTGCAGTTCAGCAAGGGATTTATGAAACCTTGGTATCTGGAGTCTGCAGAAGGTAACTTCACATTTGTTTTCAAAGGTAAATTAACAGTCATACTTACACACTAGATTTATCCTCTTATTAAAGACAAAATTTGGACTTTTTAACAGATTATTTAGCTAGGGATGAATTATGCAATAGGTTCCAAGGCTCTGGAATTGCACATTAAATTTAGCTGTGGTTTGAATACAATCCAGACTGTATGGATTCTTTCCTGCATAAGTAAGGCCTGAATGGAGAGACTTAATGAGTGCAACAGGCCTTTCTCGCACTAATTTCTAATTACTGCTGCATTCCTGTCCCCAAGTGTTTAAAGTAATTAAACTGATAATGGAAGAGGCATAAAGGAGATAAGACTTTACATGCCTCAGTGAGTCCTGAAATTTCTGAGCATATTAACTTATTTTTAACATTTACCGCACCTAAAAATGTTAATTGAGCAGATTGCAACTTACTATCTATTCAGTCACACTTATTACAGATGCAAAGTCACACAAGATGACTATATTCACCCTTTAATGTGATAAGCTAATTAATATAACTCATCAGGCACTTCAAAGGATTCCCCAACTCATGCATCTGTAAAAGGCAGTATTTATGTTACCTTTATGATAAAAGGTCTTCAGACACTAAAGTGTTACATTTTCCATATGTCTTTTTTTCTGGTCTAGTAGACATGAATATGCACTCTACTGAACAGCCACTGAGGCTATGCTTTGTGGACAGCTTTGTCAGCAGTGCTCCATTCAAAGATCACTGAGACAGTGCATCAGGAAGATATGGGAATACACTTTATAGTTATGCTTTTTCTAGAGATCTTGGGAGGGTACTTAAGGTGAGACACTTCTCTAGAGAGAGCTTTGATCCCAGACTTTCAGTTGTCCTTGGGAAAGCATCATATCCGATTTCATCAGCCACCATTCCCTAATCATAACTATACTTTAAACTCAGAGATTAGATTGACAACATGAGTCTTAAATTTATACAGAGTGAAGCAGTATGGTGTGACATGGCCATGTACTCTATGGGAATTTTGTTCAATCCAGTGTTACCTCAGCCATTTATACAGAGTGAAGCAGTATGGTGTGACATGGCCATGTACTCTATGGGAATTTTGTTCAATCCAGTGTTACCTCAGCCATTTATACAGAGTGAAGCAGTATGGTGTGACATGGCCATGTACTCTATGGGACTTTTGTTCAATCCAGTGTTACCTCAGCCATTTATACAGAGTGAAGCAGTATGGTGTGACATGGCCATGTACTCTATGGGAATTTTGTTCAATCCAATGTTACCTCAGCCACCAAGCAGCCTTGAGATGCCAACAACAGCAATGAACAGTAATTTAAGTATGAGGAAAACCACAAAATAGCTTCTTTTTTCCTTTTTTTTTTTCCCCTTAAAAACAAAATAAATTCTGCTTTAGGAGTTCTAACATACATATAAATGAAATGACTTATGTTCCAAGACTGATAGTCTTTGAATAGCAATTTGAAACACAGGGAATGCAGTACCCCAAAGCCTATCAACTGATTCAACAAACAAAAATAACTGTCATTCTTCCTCCTGAGTGTGCTAGGAGAGTGGCTGATCTATTGTTTTATGAAAAGATATTCCTACAGCTTGGGTGATAGGTACAGTTGAAAAAATTGCAATAAAAGCCTTTCACACACTACATTAGACAATATATGAAGTGGAAACAGAGAAAGACAGTGTGGCCAGCAACTGCTGCATCCAATACTATACCTACCATCTCAACCAAAACATAAAAATAACAAAAGATAAGCCCTCCCAGGACAAGCAGTGCAAAATAATGGCTTACCAGGTAACTAAGAAATTGCAGTAAGCAATAAGAAGCACCTATGCTCTTATCAAAGTTCACAGCAAAATCATCTTAATGTTAAAGGAGAAGAGCTGAGTTTGAAGGCAGCTGAGAACAACACTAGCAGATTAGTGCTTTTATTTTGTTGGGTTTTTTTTTTTTATATGTATATTTTCATAATACAAACTGTAATGCAACTTCCACTTCTGTGCCAGAATTTCTTAGAAAAATCCTATCAAACCTGCCAACCACCCATCAGTTCAAAGGGGGGAAAAGTGCTGCTTACCCACTACTGATGTCATCAGTTCTGAGGCTTTTCCCAAGAATGTCCCCATCACTCATGTAGCCACCGACATCAACTTCAGAGGACATGTCCAAATCACCACTTCCTTTCTCACTCATGTCAATCTGTGATATATTTCCAAGGCGAGAAACAGCTGCCCGGCGAAGCGGGGTAGTGTACATAAATCGAGAAGGGTCTGTGTGTATGAAGCGACTTGTGCTGCTGCGAGGGTAGCCAGCACCCAAGGATGGGGCATCTCCTGCCTGCAGCCGAGGACTGGCCTGCCCTAGCCTCCAAGTCATCGGGGTGGACCGGCTTGTCAAGCTTGGTATACTTCTCCCATTCACCTCAGTTGTCACAGTGCTGTCAAAAGTTGTCTCCAGTGTGCTGCCAAACAAAATGGAGAAGTTAGTGAATTGTGCTTTCTCTGCTACTGAGAATGTATATGTTTTTTAAAAGACTTTCTGTGTGTGCTGCTCCATGCGCACACAAGTTTTTGTGTATACCCCTCAGTACTGGAGCAATTCTGTTTAACATCTTTACCAATGATCTGGAGGAGGGGATTGAGTGCACCCTCAGCATGTTTGCAGATGACACCAAGTTAGGTGGGAGGGTAGGAAGGCTCTGCAGAGGGATCTGGGCAGGTTGGATCGATGGTCTGAGGCCAGTTGTATGAGATTCAACAAAGCTCAGTGCTGGGTCCTGCACTTGGGTCACAACAACCCCATGCAAGAACACAGACTTGGGAAAGCATGGATGGAAAGCTACTTGGTGGAAAAGGTGTTGGCTGACAGCTGAACATGATCCAGCCTGTGCCAGGCAGGCAAGAAGACCAACAGTATCCTGGCTTGTATCAGAAACAGTGTGCACAGCAGGAGTAGGGAAGTGTTTGGGCACTGGTGAGGCTGCACCTCAAATACTGTGTTCATTTTTGCGACTCTCACTACAAGAAAGACATTGAGGTGCTGGAGTAGGTCCAGAGACAGACAATGAAGCTGGTGAAGGGTCTAGAGAACAAGTCTTATGAGAAATGGCTGAGGGAATTGGGGTACTTTAAGCTGGAGGCTCAGGGGAGACCATATTGCTCTTTACAACTACCTGAAAGGAGGATGGAGAGAAGAGGGTGTCAGTCTCTTCTCACAAGTAACAATTATTATGACAAGAGGAAATGCATTAATTTGCACCAGGGGAGGTTTAGATGGGATATTAGAAAACATTTGTTCTCCAAAAGGGTTGTTGAGCATTGGAACAGGCTGCCCGGGGAACTGGTTGAGTTGCCATCCCTCGAGGTATTTTAAAGACATGTAGATGTGGCACTGAGGTACACATTTCAGTGGTGGACTTGGCAGTGTTGGGTTATTGGTTGGACTTCATGATCTTAAGGGTCTTTTCAACCTAAAGAATTCTGATTCTATAATCGCTATTTATAAAATAACCTAAAATAAATTGTATAGGCTTCTAAAGAGATCTATATGAAACAATAACCAACTTTATGAATGACTGCATAAGGCATTTTGTCAGTAAAATATATTAGTCACATTTAAGTTGTTGAGGCAGTGTAGCAAACAGTATGGTTAATGCCATGATTAATCATCCCTTGCAGGTCTCTCATTCAGCAACTAGTAATACTCTTCCACAGTCCAAGAGCAATCAACACAAAACCAGTATACCTGTGGCTTATCTGTGTCCCTCTAAGGCTGGACATAGTTTCTTCCAAATTCTGTCTCAGGTCTGCTATGTTCTTTACAGTTCTCATTCTTCTTGTTTCAGGGTCTTCCCCTGGGATAAAAGAACAAAATCAGGATAACTTTTAGCACACATGAGTTATGAGGCTGAATAAAGTGCACAAATGAATGCACAGTTGAGAATACACGCTTATGCTTGTAAATAGGTCTGTCCTTTAAATCTTTTAAAGAATAAAATTTCATTCTTTCAGAAATAAAACACACATACACTTATAAATAACATGTAGTATGTAAAAAACCCACTGAAGACTCCTGGTGAAATATCCCTATTAGGGCCCAAATCTATTAATGAAACTCAGATTTACAGTGTTGGGATTTTTATCGTCTGTAATGAAGGCACAATGCAGGCCAGACCACTTGATACATTACGCATCCCCTTTTTCCTCCTTGACATTCTACATTACTTGGTAGGGAAAAAAGCCACAGTAATCTGTGTCTGGAAAGAATTGTGAAGACTGTTACAACTCTTCAGTATTTACTTAACATCCAGGCTATTTCAAAGTACTGTTTAAGTCAGGCACTTAAAAGCATCTTTCCTGAACTGCAATGATTTCCTGAAGGAGGAGATTATTAATTTTATATATATATATATGTAAAAACAGGTGTTCCTCGTGAAATAAAAACCCAAACCCTTTAAGCACATCTGTCATTTATACAACTATGGATTTTAAGAGCCTTCAGGGATCCACTGTGAAAAGCTAGACTAGTATCTTGAATAGGGAAGCCTGCAGAACTTCACCTGGAACATCATGAATAATGTTTACTTCAGATGATTAACATACCCTCCTGTCCCCAAGAAGGAAAAACAAAAAAGTTACATATCATGTGTTACAAAAGGAAAATATAATAAGCCTCAAAGCAAGCTCCAGAAGTCGTGACTCTATTAACAATAAATTTCATGTCATACTTCACCTTCAGTCATTTTTACTTCTCATTTTGAAAATGTTACCATCAAGAATTATATTGTCCAACCACTTAAAGTATCTCTAATATTTAACTCTAAATTTCAATATTCTCATCCAGAAAAAGCTTTTAACCTAATTTTGTAATCCTCATGACATCAAGAAACTGTTTCATCTTTGAATACATTTAACAGTCTGGTGAATTTAAACTCAAAATCACACAAAAAAAACCAAGATCAGAAGTGCAAGCAGTCAAAATACCAGCCAGATTCTGATATTCCCTATTTGTAAATTGTATAAAACACAAGAAGAGTGTTGCTGTATTGCTCATTCTGTTGCCTCCCTGCCTCCTCCTAGGTTTGTGTGTGAATTTATACAAGATATAAATTCAACAATGGTGATCTCTGATGAAAAGCATCATAGGACATCTATGTTGAATAAAAAAACAAAACCCAGACAGATGTTTGAGGAAGGGAAAAAAAATGAAACAAGGATGATATCCTTTTCAGGGTATATGAATTGTGAAAAAAGGAAGGAGGAGACATTAACGGAGAGCTTTGAAGAAAAGTTGCACAGGACAGAGAACTGGGGAATATTTAACATGGGTCCAGAAACAATGGAAATTTTATATTTAACAAAGTGCTCTGAAGCAGTAAAGCAAAACCAAAAAGAAGTCCTACTGCAAACATTCTGGTACAGTAGAAGATCTCAATATAATATCTGTTTGAAGGCATAGGAAACAGGTTGACTTGCAGCAGAACTACAAGTATGGGCTTACAGAAAGCATTGGGTTAACATATACAATAATATTTATTTCAAATATAAGGAAGAGCATGCAGTAGCAAATTATATTTGAGCAATGGTTCACTTCAGCTCCTTAATTTTGTGTGTTGACGAAAGGATGAAGCCTTAGAGCTCATTGACAAACTGAATTGCTACTGTACCCCCTTCTGCAGTCCCGGTCCTATTGCTCAAACATTCCACAGACAGTTAAGAAAAAATCCCAACTCCTGGCATTAAATGAAAAGAAATTACTCCAAATATGTTCCATATACCTTTATTTCTTCCATAATAGGCAAATGATGCATGGTACTAGCCAATGGACCCAGCAGTTGTGGCTCAGTGTCAAGCTAGCTTTCACAGTGTTTGAGGTTTTCCCATCTACTCTGCTGTGGCTGTCTGCTGTTCTCTTTGCTGCAGCCAAACAGTCCTTCACGAACTGCTGTTTGCTTGTTTGTTTTATCATTCCAATTAAATTCTTTAGTGATTTAATGATATAATAATTGGCACCATGGAACTGACAGTGTGCTCAACATCTGACAGGGTGGAGGCAAGGTATGGGCATACAGGCTAATCAAATTACCCATGGATCCCATGTACTGTTTGCAGAGGTTTCTGCACCATCCTGGAGATTCATGTGAGGAAAAACAGCTCGTGCCAAGGCTAAGATGGAGACCATAAAGTCCTGAACCTGCTGTTGAAAGGCCAGACAGTTCTCAGGCAGTTGCCTATACACACTCAGTTTCTCACTGTTACTTCTCTTTGCTTCCCCTTCTGCCCCTTTACACCCACCCTCCATCTGCTAAATGCACTCAAATTTACTTCTAGGAGCACATTCTACTCCTGCTACAATACCTATATGGGAAAGACCCAGGAACTGTATGTTACCTGCCCTGCCTCAAACCAGAGGTTTTGGTATAAGACTATTTTCTGCTATACACAGAAAGGCAAATTTCAGGATGTAATCAGGCAGAATTAAATGCAAAACAATACTTTGCCTTTATATTTATTTGAGGAACTGAATATAATTCATATGTGCCCTGCCTTTGCCCTTTTCCTTCTTTGTTTATCCTTGTCATTTGTCCTTTGCTGAATGTTAACACCACAAATTCTTGCAGCAAAATGACAGCAACTGTCTTTTTTAATAGACACTGTACAGTAAATAGCATAACAAAGCCTTAAGGTATAATTGCGATTCAAAAAAAAAAAAAAAGGTACATATATATGGCAAACTACCCAAGTATGTTTTTACAAAGAATATTTCCTTTTCAGACAAATTATAACATAAAAAATGTTGTTATTCTATCCCGGAGAGGTGAAAAGTTTGAGGTTTAATCCCTTTTGATCTTCAGTGGCACATGGGTAATTTCAAAACCTTTCCACCTTTTTTTTTTTTCCTCTAAAAAAACAGGCTACAACTGGAGGTAGATGAACTTAATGTATTAGATAGTACAACACGCAAAATCCTCATAACTGCAATTAGTAAGTGTCTTAAAAATAATTGCTCTTTTTTCTTTCCATCCTTAAGGCTGTATCACTGCACTCATGCTGTACCATGGATGAACAAGTCAGAAAGTATAAAGAGCTGAATGCTATGACTGAGAAATTTTCTGCACTTGTGAGCAAGATCCTGAGACCTAACTTGCATCTGACATTACCTAGATTTTCAGGTCAGCACTGTGGCTCCCTGACTACATCAAGCCTCGTGTGCAGAGGACCATAGTAATGATGAATGAGGTTTGTTTTTTTTTTTTTTTTGAAAGTTAGCTATACTGTGCTTCCTAGAAGAGACACTACAGTGCTTATCACAACATGATCTGGACACACTGTATGGATACAAAGGGAGCCCAGATTCTCCCAGGCACCTTGTTGGTTATTATTATGGCCCACTGCCATCATAGAGTCTATTCATATTTGAGTGATCTAACATATCAGAAATGTTCCCTGGCTTGTTCTCTCAAGTGATTCTGGTCTGGATGCTCAAGAAGAACCATTCTATTTCCTACATGGAGGGTCTGGGATAAGACTAAAACAGCATACCCCAAAACCTTCTGTCAAAATCCTGTTCTGCTTACAAGAAAGTCTGATGCAAATAATTTACTGACCCCCAGGAAATATAATCTGCTCAGATCACTTGTAACTTTATCACTTATGCTAAAAACAAATATTCCAAAAGATTGTCCCCAAGTTATTGCCTATAAACAGTGAACCATTACAGGTTCCCTCCATAAATTTTTAGAGAACACATTAATTTCTTCCATTGTGTGAGATATGTACACAGGAAATCAAAATAGACATTTTACAGAAATCACTAAATACCTTTGTTAAACTTTTACGCTCACATTTCTGAAGCTTACTCATAATTGCACATTAAGTAATACCATTCATAATAATTTCAGTACTTTTGCACATGTAATTACAGCCCAAAGCAGATAAATAGGAGAATGATAATTCCATTAATTGTTAGATTTTAATAAAAGATTTACAAATAATAATCAGCTCTACAGTGAAGTGTCCACTCTCAGATATTAACTTCATTCACAAAGGAAAGCACCAGTTTTACTCTGCAGGTGGGGAAACTGAAGCTTATACAACTTATACTGCTGAAGAGGAGCAGGGGCAGCTGGAGAGCTCAACTTCCTTTGCTAACAAGCCTCTAACCTATAGGAGATGCCCCTTTTAGCATACCGGTACAATCTAAGAATAAAAGGCATGCATAAAAAGAGAATTCTTGTTTCTTCGTTATTTTGAGATGATAGCTTTTTACACTACATTACATAGACAGCAAAAATTTTATCCTGAATGTTTAACATAATCAGGGCTAACATATCCAACAGCAAAGAGGCTCCAGGCTAGACACATGCTATATAACCTTGGAAAAGCAAGCAGCCACTTAAACCATTTGGCTGGCTGAAGAACAAAGCTTTGGAAACGAACACTTTGAGCAGTCATGAAAAGGGCTGAAAGATGAAAAGTAAAGCCAGTAACACAGAAGCCTTTTGAAGCACCTATGGCTGTGGGCTTCAAATACTCACTGGCATGAACTGATATAGGAAAACTGGATTTTTAAACTAAAATGAAACCCTGATACTCATAATTCCACATATAGGGGTGAAATCACCAGCAGAGTGGGAAGGAGGAAGCAAGACCAGAGAAACAGTTTGTAGGTAGGCCAAGACATTTTCTATCCAAACCAATACTTGGAGTCAAGATTTTAATTTTAAATTCATGAGAACAAATTTCATTAAAATTAAAATATTTATGAGTAAACTAATAGCTCTTGAATGTTACGACTTTTTTTTTTCCAAACAGCTAAGCAAACTATGCTCAATTATGCACAGGCTGCTCCTGCCCATACACCCATCAAAAGTGATTTAAACATTTGTCTTCATTTCATAGTCTTTAGAGTAAGCAAACAAGGAAGAAATAGGTGGACCCTATTTTTGCATACTGCTGCAAATAAAAACAGTTCTGTCTCATGAAATCACTGTCAAGATAAAAAATGTGCTCCATGTAGATATGTCCTAACACTTGGGTCTCCTCCTACCCTTCGTGATGTCAAAGTTAACTTACCTAAAATATCAGTATAAAGGACCTGTTCTAGGTCCCCCAGCATTGTTATTATGACATCCTCATCCAGATGTGCTGTCCCTTCACGCAAACAGCCTTCCTCCTCCTCCTCTGCCCAGTTCCTGCTGGGGAAATGGGATGTGCAGGATGCATTTTCATCATCTGATTTTCCTCTGTCCTCATTGTCAATCTCAAAACCTCCACCTGTACGCCGGTCTGAGGACCTCCTAGATGTCCTGCTTCCAGCAGGTGCTATCACCTGAAATACTTGGGGTGCAGTGAGGCTGGAGTGGCAGAGAGAGTGCACTGACTGCGAGAGTGCCCTGGAAAGGGAGCCTGTGGACCCAGCTTCTGCCTCCTGTTGATGGCAACTCTGGCTGAACTTGGAGGCGTTTCCAAACCAGTTCTCCCTGTATGAGTATCGCCTCTTCTCCTCTTCGCTGATGAGCGTGAGATTGGTTAGAGACTTCTGCTTCTGAAGTCGAGCACACCCTCTTCTAACCTCCTTGCCTTTAAACACTGACAGTTCAGCAGATCGCTGCATCTTTCCAGCTGGCGCTTCACCTCAGTTAGAGTTCATATTTCTGAGATGGACAGCAGTTCAATTCTCCAGAAAGGTCTGGGATGTGATCCCTCCAGCACTGCACGCTGCACATCCCAGGTAGCATATACTTGCACTTGCAATGGAAAGCACAGCTCAAACATGCATTGTACGTACTGGAAATGACTAGACAGGCACAGTCATTTTCTTTAAAATTACACTGCTGTCTCTGCTAAGCCACTTCTCTCCCGCCACATTAATCTGCAGTACTTACAGTCATTTTCACTTAGATTTCTCTCAAGCAGAAGAGAGTTGATCAAACACTCTGCTCCAGCAAAGAAGTAATCCCAAAAGCCAACTGTGTTTTCCCTGCTCCATCCAATCACCAGTCGCATCGGAGCTGTGGGCCTGCATCTCTGTCTACAGCTGCTGCCTTCTGAAATCCAAAGTAGGCACAAGTGCTGTCTCGGGCTTTCCCCCCTCCTCTTAGCAGATCATGACTGATCCCAGTGCACGGCTCTTCACTTTAGATGGGCTGACACAGAACTGCAAGTACAGCCTCCACGTCAGAGCTCAATAAAGAGCCAAAATTAACCACTGAAGCAAAGCTCTGCACAAGCCTCCTTGCATTTTAGTATTCAACCTGCATTCCCAGATATATGACTCTTCTCTGCTACTGCAGTGAATGCTGCTGGCTGCCATGGCAGCAAACATCCTGGTGAATTAAACTGGAGACACAGAAGCCTCTGCTCAGTTTACAGTGCCACAGGTTTCGAGACACAGCTTCACCTGAATGGGATGCTACAGTAACAGACCTAGCTCACAGTCGAATCTTATTTTTGTCCCCAAAAGGTAAGGATGACAAACTATTTCTTCCCTATCACTGCTACTCCCAGGGCAGGAAGCTAAATGCAGATTTGCAAATGGACCTTCAGTCTTGCAATTTCAGCTCTAAATAAAGAAAATATAATTTAAAATCATAAAGAAGCTAAAAATCGGAACATAACAGTACGTAACCAGTAAGGTCATCTATAAAAGGAGATACTTGATTTTATTCTTTCTTCTTAAAATAAATATATCTTGTTTGCAGCTCTGTGAGATTCAGAGGCTAGTATGGAATTAAAAAGCTCTAATGAAATCAGTGTTTTACAATCTTCTTAAGAAAACCTATTAATGGAATACTATTTTTCTTTGTTTGTTTTACTTTAAAAACAACACAGTATCATGTCTGAACTAAGCTTACCAATTCTAAATGTTTTTAAATACATTGTCAGGAGAGAAAAAAAAGACTTATATTTAAATATACCTTTTCTCACAGAGAGAAAGATAACAGCCTCAGAAATAATAGACAGGTGAACAAAGAAATTGGTGAATTTCATTCTAATTTTTAGATATAAACTTTTTGTCTAGAGGCAATTAATTTTGTAAAACATTATGTAGAAATCTACAAATATGAACATTGTTGTATACCAATATACTGCTTTTGTCAGTGTGCAAATATGCTCCTCTCAAATCTCTACCTGAGAAACCATGACAAGAAAGTAACCTTTAAAAATGCCACCCTGAGAATTACAGACTGTTTGCAGATTGTCTGTATGAATAAACAGATGTTAACAGAAGCTTCAGTGTACTTCTTGCTGAAGATATAAGAGAGAAAAAAAGAAAAGGGGGGTGGGGGGGAGGGCAACTTCTTTGACATTTTAAAGGAAAAGTGCATTTTTTCCTAGATAACCCCCATAAACACAGAAGCAATCTAAAAAAATATTCAGTAGTTTCAAGCAATGATGGTTCTCCATATTAAATCACTGACACATTCCTAGAAAGACATGGTCCACAAGAGAAAATACCACTCCCCTTCCAACCTAGTCCACAAAGTCAAAGGAGACAAGAAGAATGCTCTATAAGCCCGAGTACAAAATCATCCCAAATATTAAATGTCTGCCACTTCTTCAGCACAGAAACAAACTGGAAGACTGCTGTGCTTACTCCCGGGGTCTGCCAGTTGCAGTGGCATATGGGCCAGTGCCTGCCTTGAGAAGAGCCTGGTGCACTGGTGTGGATGCTGACACGAACTCAGTTGAAGCAGCAGAGCTCCAGCACTACCCCCATGCCTTGGCACCATGTGGCTATAACAGCATGCTCAGCAAGGCTGAGGAAGCTGTTGAGGTTGTTAGAAAGGCTTCATAGAGCTGCATTAACAATAGAGAATTTACAAAATGAAGGGCAACCTCACTCGGTGGTTTTAAAACCTCAACTTTCACTCAAATTGGCACAGTATTCTCACTTGCTATGTTTTGAATTAATAGGAAGGGCAATGATTTCAGCCCATGATGCACATACTTTAAAACACAATAAGTCAAATGCTGGGATATGGAGGTACTGAGACTGATCTCACAATCTCTATTCAGCCTTCATGTGTACAAACACTAGACTACAGCACTTAATTACAAGGTTATATGAACATTTCTCCCATTAACCCCATTGTCTCACTTGGTAGACAGGTCATAGTGATTATCTTCAGATACAGCAGATACATATGAACATATTGGATCAAGTGTTCTGCAGGAAGAACAGTGTATTTATCCCACTTTACCACATTCTCTGCAGGGTGTCATTTGACAATACATAAAATTGCAATGTGGAGAATTTTCAGGTTTATTTATTAAAAAATACTTTTGTAATATGCATTTTAAAATGATCAAATATAGCAACAAGCAAATACTTCTTTCTAAACTAAAAAGACAAAATATGAGACCAGAGGAGAGCAAATGTCATGACAGAGCATTATTCCCCAACTAACCTTGCAGTTCCATGTCACCTCTACCCACACTGCAGGAATATGTTTAAATCAAGAACAGCACAGGGAACTTCCCCAACCCATCACAGTCAGTGTAACATATTACCTTATTTTTTACTCTCTTTCATAGAAGGAGTTATTAAATTATTTTAAGAATAATCAAAGGGCAAATTTAGCTCTTGGAAAAAAACTTACTTTGAAGTATCAGTGCATAGTTTGGAGCCTTACAGATAAATTATGTAATAGAGCTGCAAATGTGTAAGATTATAAACCTGTTCAGCTAAACTTACCTAAAAAAAAAATAAAATTGTAAACTATTTCCACACCTATTAACTTTTTCTTTCAGTGAGCAAAAAATTCAGCACAGTAAACATAAAATCTTGAAAAAAGAATGTTTTTATACTACTGCTGTCATTGATATTGGCATGTAACACTTAAAGTTAATTTCTCCTTCATCCTTCAGATTTTTTATAATTAGTCAATATTTGTAAATTCATGAATAATTATTTAATCAAACACTTTGTGCTAAGCTCTTTGAACATGCAAATACTTGTTAAAGCCAAACGCTATCACTGATTTCATAAAATAATACTTTGTAGTTACTGACATGTACAGTTTACAACGGTTCATTAAATAACTAACATAGTGGCATCTTTTTCCAATAAACTTGAGCAGAAACTAATAAATGTCACAGCTACTACAAGTAGAAACACTAGGTGAGAAAGTCTGAACAACTTGTTCTTAATCATACCATGCAACACATGGATTACTTTAGTAGGCTTTCTTTTCATTCGCATTTTAGAATCCTATATAGCTATATATAGTCTATAACATTAAATTCCAGTTTTTCAGAAATATACATACTGAGTAGTCTTGTTGAGGCAAGTGGTACATAAAGTACATGCAAGAAAGAGTGTTCATACATGACTGCAGAACAGGACTCCTAAATTTCTGTCTGGGATTTCCTGGACAGAAGTCTACACATCTGTATGCCACATGTGCCATGAGTCTACTGTATGCAGAACACATCAAAACTACTGAGCAGGTGACTTGTGCCTGCAAATTGGACTCATTCAGCATGTGTATGGGCACCACTGGCACCACACATGCAGAGGGGATCCAAGGTGTGCAGGAAACCTTATAACTATTGTGCATGTGCTGCACTGCTGATCTGCACATGCACTATGAAAACATCTGGGATTGCTCTGGCTGAACTTTGGAACACTCAGAGAAAAAAAAAAAGTGTAGGAAAAAAGTCTGAAGCACTTCAGATCACATCTGGAACAAATTCCCAGCAGAGACAGAGGAACAATGAAGAAACGCAGATTTACAGTAGCTCTACCAAGAGGCGAATTACCTAGGACAGCAGATTTATGGGGACAAGCTAAAAATAAAGAGTTTGCTCAGTTTACCAGGGCTGCATTTCTGAGTCCACCACAGCCACACCATCTCACTCACCCCTCACCAAGTGATCACTTGCAGAATAGTGAGCAGGAAAAAAGAGGTTTGCACTCTGACTTTGCCCCCTTCTTTCATTAGCTCTGAGCAGGAAGATAGGAGAGGTTTTAATGGTAATCGTCTCTCTTAGAAATAAGGAGGAAGACAGAGCAGAGGAGAGCTGGAAACTGCTCCTACAGATTCTCATTTTACCAACTTCCTCATCACCAATGCTGAGGCAGAAGCAAAGGGGAGTGAACTGTCTTGCGAAGCACAGATACAGAGCCATGACTGTCCACCAAAGCAAGGAAATCAGCTTGAGTCTGGTATCCTGAATCACTCAAGGAGAATGGTGCCTGACCAATCACCTCCAAATCTTTTTAAAATTATTCTTCCTGCATCCAAGTTTTGCCTATACTGTGGGATGCCTTGAACCAGCTCTGCTTACAGCATTAGTTTAAGAGCGATTGGCCGATCTTGCCCCAAAGTGGATTAGAATTCCTGATATGATCTGCGTGGCCAGTTATGGGATCAGTAAACTTCAGTCAAGAGACAATATCAAAAATGAGTGAGTAAATATTCTGAAAGTAGAGAAACAGTTTATACAATGACATGGGCTAAGATACCTTAGTCCTGAGCTTGGTAGCTTTAGTTGTAAATATTTGGCCCTTTAAAAAATAATAAAGAGTAATGAAGCAGAAACACAATAATGGTGCAACAGCACTTTATGAATGTATTTCTATAAGAGTTAGTGGTTTCCACAAATGCTTAGTCCCTTGCATGATCCTTATTGATCCTTACTCAATATCAATATATTGTGCTAGTGTGTTTGGTTACCAAGGTGCAAAAGAAACTCAAGATAATATAAAAATGTTGCCCATTCACAGCAGCAGTGAAAGATTTCAGGAAAAAGTATCAAAGCAAAAGAAACACTGGATGAATCTTTTAACACCCTGAATACATGTGACCAAACCAAGGAAGTAACCCTTGCATATCTCCTTGCTACTACTGGTATAATCCCTTGGTCATAGTAGAATGAAGATGCTTCTAAGTAACAGAATGTATTTGTTCTTTCTTATGGCTAATTCATTATGGAATATTCCCCTGAACAGCCACCACATAAGGTTTTTTTCATGCAGGCTCACCAGTGACAGAATCACCAATGACTTGGTGATGGCTCACCAATGCAGACAATTACTTATTCACAATTGTAATACTTGATCCATTAATTCTTTTTTCTGCTAACAGCCAATTATGAGTGAGCTGTGTTTTCCTCTGTAAACAACAAACCACTGACCACATTTTCCCAGTGGTTCTGCTTTGTTGCCTGTTCTATCAGTCAACTGCTAATGCCAGAGTCTCAATAATCAGATTAGAAATCTTTCTGATGTCCAGCGCCCTTTATGCCATTTTCTTCTTTTTAATGCTGTTCCTTTTCTGTTCAGAACAGTAAGAGGCCAGAAGACATGATATCCCGTTTGATCATTTCAGCAGGTACTGAATCGATCTTTTAGTTTTTATTTTAGTTATAGTCTTTCTATATGCAAGACCAATGAGTCTTTTTTCCAGATTAATTAAAAGATATTTTTTTTACGTTAGCAGCCATGTATCACCTCCAGGGAATGCGTGCTCATGCGTTTCAGGGTGACATATTTCTCGCAAAAGCTGTCTGAGCAATTAAGGAATGCTAGACTTAGAAAACTTCCAAAGGGACTGAGACAAACCAGGACAAAACCTCTATTTCAGTATGAGTCAGCTAAATGCCAAGACAGTCCCACAAAAGTTGGGCATCTGATTTCCCTTCTGGTGGAGATAATTTTAGACTGATGTGTCAGATCAGTGCTTTAAGTGAATTATATCCTGTGTAAGAAGAACCACATAGAATAGAATCATAGAACAGTTAGGGCTGGAAAGGACCTTAAGATTACCTACTTCCAACCCCCTTGCCATAAGCAGGGACACCTCACACTAAAGCATACCATGCAAGGCTTTGTCCAACTTGGCCTTGATTCATTATAAATTCATTTGAATGTTAAAAATTTGGAGTAAAAGGGCGAAACTACAGGTGAATCATGTGGGACAGGATTTCACCTTTTATTCCTGTAAAAATGCTAACAACAGTAAAGATGTTCATAAAAATTCCCCACAACCAGAAACAACAGAACAACAACAAAAACAAATCCCCAAGCCCCAAGAAAACAGCTCTGATAAAGAGTCCCTTTGAAAGCCCTCCTACACAACCCTGCCAGCCTGATGAGAAAGTCAACTGCGACACACTTTGCTTTTTTGCAACCATAGGCAGAGTTATGACCAGATCCTGGGCTGATGTAAATCATCATGGCTCTGTTGACTTCAAAGGAATTGTACCAATATGAGTAAATATCCCCTCACATTTGTAACCTAATGGGGATTTTGCTTCAGGTTTACAAGGGATTCCACAACACAATCTTTAGCAGCTTAGGTCTAGCAGTAGCTTAAAGTTAGGTACAATATAAGGATTTGCTCATTTTCTGAATATAGATTCATTTATAGAAGCAAAATATATCTTTGTAATTTATGTCTCAGTTCTGATGTTATGATTTAATTTGATGATCTTAAATGCAGCAGTGTCAAACATTCTGGTATCTACTTTCCATTGCTTCTCTTGGAACATTCAGCATGACGAAAAAACAATAATTATTTGAAACTCTCACTCATGACAGACCAGTTTCTCCAAGATGATCAAGAGGGTATCTATGAACAATAGGAGCCATTTCACATAAGAGAACTGTGCATTTGAAGCACCCAAATTTTCTGCATATTTAATACCACTCATGAACAGAGGTCAGAAGTATTATTTTGACCCATTGCAAAGATTCTGGTAAGAAACAGATGTAAATAAAGAAGTTAACAGGCTTCTCCTGACTTACTGTTACTCACCAGATATCTCCTCTAGGCACTGTTTGGCAGTCTTGCTGAACGACAAATCCATTTTAGTAGGACTGGTGCAGGAGTCAGCAGGTGGTAAAGAGGTACTGTCATTTTCTGAGAGCGTTCTGTAATTAAGGAAGAAGACTGATTATTATCTATCTTTCATGTATTAATGGAAACAAATGTTACTTTCCCCTCCATCTTGAACTGTATCACTGCATGGTGAAAATATCATGAACATCACATTCTTACTGTGATAGTTTGACTCCAGCTACAAAAATTTGCAAGCAACTAGGAACTCTCTCTGTATCTTTTCAGAAACCACTCAGTTAATGCTGAGAAATTTGAAGCCATTTTGTTTCCTCACATTTTCTCTGCAAGAGAATCAATCGGATATAAGTAGAATCCATTTAAATTGATTGTCACATATATAAGAGAAATGAAAACTTGTAATTGCTGAAATAGTAAGCATGAAAGGCCACGTGGGAAGAAGCTTATTGAAGGCTGGAATGGAAATCTGGCCTAGATATTTAAATTTATGTGCAGCTTCTTTTGATAATGCCCCTTATATAACTCTGTGGAAATGGGATAACACAAGTTTTTCCATTAACTTGCTAGCAAATAGCCCATGTTTTCTTTGATGGTATAATTCTGTGGATATCATTGATAAATTATAATGGGTGTCCTTTGTTGAATACAGTTATTTGCTGTTGCATAATGATTAATGACAAGAAACACGCAAACGTGTGGATTATAATACAAAATAGATCACAATTGTTGTCTCTTCTAAAGAAACTGCTGTGGCATCTGTTTTACACAAGAACTATTGAACTATGATGCCATTAAATAGCAGTATGTACCACATTTGTATACAGTGAAAGAATACATGTAAAGGTATACTAGCCACTTTTTGAAATAAAATGGAAAAATTCTTCACTTGTAGTTTAAGTTCATCCAGCTTTCCTGACATGAACAGCACACTCAATTTTGGGATTTCTTAAGACTACTGAAATATTTGTATCCCAATTTTAAAATGTTGCATTTATAGCTCAGTTCTCAAAATTTACCATAAAGTGTTTCCAACTGTACTCTAAACACAAATATTTAACTCTGTGATGAATGCGTATTTTATAAATATAACTGATACGAACAGTGACTCATCCCTCAAAAAAGTTCTATGGCAACTTATTTTATGAAATAACTTTCCAATTAACATTTTCTTCCAAGTTATCTACTGAATGGATTTTTTCAGTAATTCATACAGTAACTGAGGGAGCACACATAAGTACAATGGCACAAGTACTGTTGTGGTGGAATCCTTTGATTAGAATAATTTAACTCTGACTCTATTTATAGAGAAACAGAAATGTAAATGATGTCTGATCTGATGCAGTGTCATCCTTAATAACTTCTGTACTTTTAGGTTGCTGGAAATGAAAAACCACTCTGTAAAAAACTATTTTAGGTTCTTGTCTACTATTTCTCTCTGTAAAACATTGTAAACACAAGCAGAGCAGGTGTTGCAAGGTTAAATATGTTCGAGTGACCTTGAACATAATTCTACACTTGGTGCTTGAGCACAGTGTCTTAAATAAAAAAAAAAAAAAAAAAAAAAAAAAAACTTTTACTCTTACAAAAAAACNCTTGACTGAGACACATAGAGTATTATTTGCAAATGGAATTATATAAAAAAGAGCAAAGAAGGATAATACTAATTACAACTGAAGAAAATATTACAAAATAAATAAAAACAGAAAAAGCCTACTCTATCCCTCTGTAATGAACACACACTGAAATTCCACAGTCTTGCCTGCTTTCCCATATAGTTTCAAAGCATCAGAATGAATGAGGGGTATGTCTACTTTAACTGAAAGCCACTTTCAGAGGCCATGAGTGCTCATGAATCCACCAGTCTGGGTTTAGTGCTGAGACTCAGAGCTGAATTGGTCCAGGGCAAACTATCAAACTAAAAACACATCTCAGAAATAAGGCACTTATAACAATGGTAAAGGTAATTGGTCTGCACTTTTTTTGTTAAACCCAAATCATGAAGCCATTTGGGTTGAAGCTGGTTTTTAAGAGGAACACTGGAAAAGAGTGGGTTGCTTTCAGTTTTGTAGGAAAAGCACCCAGCTCGGTCGGTGCAATTCAAATATTTCTAGCATTCTCCACAAAATATATAAGGAGTTTACATGACTCCATCTCTGATTAGAAACAAAAAGAGATCCTTTTTGCCTGTTCTTCTGACCCTTTGGCATTGCATTCTTGATTGTATATCAGCCATCAATCGCTGCATCAAGCTTGGAGGGTGGTGCAAACCTCTCCCTGAATGACCAAGAGCCTTATATGTAAGTCTTCTAAGAAAGAAGTCATCTAAGAAGGGATCCATTCCTGCTTATTTGGACATCTATCATCAGAAAAGGATGAAGTGGTCTGGACTCCCATCGCTCACCTATACCCAGTATTTGCACCGATTCTTCATGTACTGAATGGGGACAGGTAACATAAAATTGAATGATCTAGATTGTCCTCTGGAAGTGCCTATTGCCAATAAAGTTGATGCAGATGACTACATAACTCATTATTGACTGTAAGGGAACAAAGATACTTGTGTTAAAAGGAATGGATCTCCCACCAAGAGTACAAACAGGTAATGAGTGAGTTAAAGCATCTAAGTAACCTTCAGCATGATGAATGAACCTGTTTACAAAACAAGGAATAAAAGTTTTCACTTGCTCACAATGCTTCTGGCCCTGGTCACATTCAAAGCTTTTAGAGATATACTGAATACCAATTAAAGCACATTTTTGTTCTTCAGTGTTTTGTTGGGTTTTTTGTGGGTTTTTTTTTTTTTTTTTTTAAA
>NDXB01007070.1:85283-99075 GCA_002631895.1 Agapornis roseicollis
CCTTTTTTTTTTTTTTTTTTTTTCCTTTTCTCTGTAACCTAGTAAGCACTAAACTTTGGTGTTACTCTTCTCCATCTCTAATTTAAGTACCACTAGGAAAAAAATTCTATGGCCCATTTCAATACATGTCTAAGGGACCATGGCAGATGGCACAATTTCCATCTTCCTCCAATTCTTTCTATGTAGAAGAATGTGTAACTTAAAGTAGTGGCTGGTATACTTTAAACAATTATACAGTCTCTTTCACCTTCCTTTTTGTTGTTTTTCCTGCTGTATCTCTCTTATCAATCTTTCTGGCAACTAATTAAATTACATCTACTTCAGTCTTTCTTATATCTCTTGGACCCTGCAGTCAGCTTCAGGGGGGACACATAAGGGACTGTAAATGACACATTCACAACTGCATTTGCAAATAAATAATTACTTGCTGAGGAAGATAGAATATACCCGTTTAGATTATCTCAAATGCAACTCCGACTGTTGCTGCTGATCTTTGAAGAGAAGCAACAATCCCATAGAAATTTTCATCCCATGATGTTTAAGAGGCATAAAAATATGATGTGATATCAGACAGGACAAAGCACTGAGAGTGCAAAGCTGAATAGTGTAATATATCATTTCAGAGCCTCCTAGTGAAACAGTATTTTCTATGTACTGTATATTAATAAAAGCACACAATTCCTTGAAAACATGAGTGTTCATAATTATTACAGCATTTCATTCCCTGTTTAAGCCAAATACATGGCAGCCTCAAAACAATTATTTGGAATATTTTCTTTTACTCACAGATCTACAGTAATATCCTCTAGGGTAATAATCAATCAAACAATGCAAAATATATAACTGCGGGTACCAGAACAAACCAGAAAAAACACTAGTTTACTTATTCTTGTGCTAACAGCCTAAACTGATCAGTAGTATAGTGCATTATAGTGCAATATTCTGTAGGATACTGGATAAAATGCACTTTATTTTCACTACATGATATTGAAACGTTTTACAAGAACTGCAGTACAAAGTCATGGAGCCTAGATATTCCTTCCAGCTGTAAACCCCCCCTTAGTCTAAATGGTAACGGTTGCTTATTAACTCACTGATCTATAAAGCTGATCTAGCAGCTAATAAGCACACCTGAAAATTCTGTGTGCAAACTGCAGTGACTGTTCAGAAAACAGTTATGTTTAGAAGCAACCAAATGTAAATACAATACCCCAGCTTCATGCACATTTCCACTTGCCATATGTCCACAAAAATAAATATGCTGACTTTGGAAATGTTGGTATTTTATCCTGGGTTATATTTATATTCTTCTATGAAATCATTGTGTAGTATTACAAAGCCCTTGAGAGTTGTAAGAAATGTAGTTATTGTGTATTTTTGGGTCAGATTCTGCTCTCAGTTACAGAGATACACATGAAGAAACCTCATCAAAGTCGGTCTATTACTCTGGGTTTCTGGCATTCTGAGATCAGACCTTGGCTCTGAGGATTTTATTTCATCTGAGAGATTTAACTTCAAATACAGTCTCCTTTGCTGTTTGTTTGAAGCAAAGAGATGATTATTAATACCAAATTTTACTGGAAGATGCATGCTTCTATCGCCCTTTAAAATTCAAACTACATTTTGCTTCGTGATGCAGCTTAAAAGAAAGATGAGATATCTCCATCGTGCAATGAAATGGCACCAATATGCTGCAAAATTGCCATTAAATAGCACATACATAAAAAAGCAAATCATAGCTGCCTTTTCTCTCTCATTTTATATGCACCCTAACACATATGTAGGCCATCCTATGGACCACACTGCAAATTATCTGTATCACTGAGGTTATTCCAGATAGTTATAAACATGCATATTAAGCACATTCAGTGATACATTTAATTGAAACTCGACAGGCTACCCACTGTATATTAGAATAAATATAACCTATATTATGCCTTTTTCCCCCCCATAAGATTTTCTGAACTGCTTTTGTTCAGAATGAAGTTAAACAGTTTATCACTCACACAGATTGGTTTTGAAACTGTGTTTAGTTGAGTGTAATGATATATACACTCCCTCAGAGACTACTTCAGCACCTCTTTAATCTTTAGCCAAGATTATCTAGAGTACTACTCACTAACAAAAAACTGCCAGTATATTTTGCTTAATAATATATTTGTCATTTTATCAGATGTTACATTTACCCACAACTATCGCTAAAGCCTTCCAATAGCTGACATCTGAAATCATTACTCAAACCAGTCTGCCAGTCTTGCTACACTTTCTCTGTCTTCTGAGCTGTACAACAATGAAATCTCCAGGTTCTCTTCAGTTGCTCCACCATACAGCAAAATAAATTCAGCCAAAGGTTGGTACATTTGATTGTTAATTTATCTATTCCAGAGCCCTTGCCATCAGAAGAGGTTGTAGCACCTGCAAAATTTAACCATCTCCATGGTGTTAATTTATACCTAGTTCACATATAAAACTAAACAGGAAAAAGACTTGCAAAAAGCAACTTTTTCTCTCTGTCCAAAATTCTGAACTTGCAAAAGTTTGTGTATGGCTTTTCCTTTAATATACTACTAGTACTGTTACATGCTCTGAAAAAATCAGCAGTTTATTTTAGGATTTCTTTAAGAGAACAGTGTATTTCAAACAAATATTATTAAATATCAGCAAATAAATGCTGAGGTTCTT
The DNA here is from genome assembly GCA_002631895.1 of Agapornis roseicollis. Taxonomy (NCBI): domain Eukaryota; kingdom Metazoa; phylum Chordata; class Aves; order Psittaciformes; family Psittacidae; genus Agapornis; species Agapornis roseicollis. Next base: position 87,966 of record NDXB01007070.1, read on the forward strand.
ATACCTCAAACAAGAATATTCGCACTAGAATCCTGACTCAGCCATGACCTTTCAAAAGCAGCACAGGGAAGGTATCATGTGATTTGTATTTCTAATCAAAACATCCTGAATTTTAAATGGCAAATATTTGCAGTGGATTGCTTCTGTATGAGGTAGAGACTCAGAGTTCTTGGAAGAAATTGTTCATACAATAACATGAATTAAAAAATAACATTAGGAAAATATGTGCATAATGCTGTGACCGAAAGTGGGAGATGAGAACCGTAACAGTGTGATCTGCCATTACCTTCCCTGCTTTAGCTCTCCTTCCTAAATGGTAACACAAATCCTATTCCCTTTCATTACCTTACCTATAAATGAAAGGAGCTACTGTGGCAGTGTTGGGGTGACTGTATTGCTGTTGCTGAGGAAGCTGGACAACACCATTTCCCGTGCCTTGGCCACTGCCTGCAGCCATTGAGGCTGACAGAGCTGCAGAGGGCCCCGGAGTGAGAGCTGCACTTGGATCTTTCCCTTCAGAAGAAGCAAGACCAGAAGAAGGAGAAGCCTTCTCACTGAGTTGAGATTTTGGTGTTGATTGGGACTGGTTTCCTTTTGTAGTCCTCAGTTTTTCAATCTCCTTACTTCCTGTGCATACGGATGAAGTGCTCTGCTTTGCTGTTGGCACCTTTGATCCAGGTTTTGGGATCCCACTGGAAGATGGTATTAAGCTTTCCTTCTTGGCTGCTGTTGTCTTGCTTCCTTTTGGAATTAAGCTTGCAATCTTGGAGCTCTTCTTTGTAGGTGTTTCAGTAACCTGGTCCTTCTCTTCCTTGACTGTTTTCTCAGTGCAAACTTTGTTTTTGTCCCTGTTCTTTTCCTCTTTGTCCTTTGGCTGTAGCAAAGACTTTTTATTGCTGAGATTTTTGCTTCCAGCTTTTGGAGGGGTTAACTTCGGTGATACTTTAGGACTGCTACTTGTAGAGCCACCACTGTTCACCCCACTGCTTAAGACATCAATTTCACCACACTCTGAAAAGGTATCATCCTCCCTCCCACTGTCACTGGGTCCTGAGCTCAGTGACAAAGGAGGTCTCAGAGCCGTCCTAGCATTAACCAGCTTGAATTTTTCCAGCATAGATTTTTGTCCAGATGAAGGGGGTTTCATGCCTTCTGAAGGAGGTGGTTTGAGCCTGTCTGAAGATGGAGTAGGGGAGGTTGCGGGACTAGGCTGCTTCACAGACAGCATAGTAGAGGTTGCACTGTGTTTGACATTCATGGATTTGCTGCGCCAAGGCTTGCTGGCACTTGGAGAGGGTATGGCAGAGACCTGCTGCTGCCCGGTGCTGGTGGGATGCTGCACGTTTCCATTCATGCCTGTAGATGGGTGAGGGCCTTTTGGTGAATCTGCTTAGAAAACATAAAGAACCATAATAGTACAGTTATTCTCCCATCTCATGCTTAGGTGATACCATAGTGCTCTGGCACTTGAAACACAGTTATATGTGATTCATAATAAATATATTTTACATGTGCATGGAGCATGAAGATTGCTAATCAAAATTTATTTTTCCTCCCACTACCACATTGTTCTTCAATACTTCTATGAGCTCAAGAGAGCCTTGGAAGCACCTTACTTGTAACCATTTCATTACACAAATTAAACCTTCCAATTTAAAAATGTTATCTTTAATAAGTCATAAATAAATTATTCCTGTCACTTATTAATAACAAAACACTGTGACATTGTAGTAAAAAAGAAGTGCTACAATATCAGAAGAAAAACAACCAGAGAAAGACAGCTTTATTATTTAGTGATTAAAAATGTGCTAGAAAGGTACAGGGTTTTTTGGAGGGGAGGAGGAGGGCTGAGTAATACTGAAATTAAATGGCTACAATCAATATTCATGAAAGCAGAATATATCAGGTCACTATGCCATCCTATGCTCTTGGTTTTGTTTTAAGTACTGTTAACAACCCTTAGTAGCTGACTTGAGGAACTTATCCCAATGCACTTTCACATGTGGGAAAAAGTATATCAGTAATTTCACCAGTGTCAGTAATGGAAAGTTAAAGCGATATGTCACCTACATGGATACGGCAACAATATTTGTTTTGGGCCCGAAGCTCAAGGAAGGTACAGAAAGCTCCTTTATGTGGCTCTAGTATCTATACTACATTTACACTAACCTGGAACCTCGGTGTACCTTTCAGAATGAAAACAAAGACTCCTTCTGCAATAATTAAACTATGTCAACTGTGTGAAACAGTTAAGCTCTTCTGTATAAGGCTCAGATTTCAAAGACATATCCGAGTATCTAAATACCATTACTCGGGAGCACCAGAGAAATTGAGTGGTAATGGCAATCAAATATATGGTACGTAGCTATTTCATCAGATGAGATATTTTCATTTAGTTTATCTATCTTGCCACCCAATCTAGGGGCTGCCAGTGAATTAGGCATAAGTTTACTTATGTGCATCAAATTCAGTACTACAAGAAAGCCTATGAAACATGCAATACAAATACAGTTCATCCAATGGGGAAAAAAAAAGTGCCTGATATGTTGCATACACATGTGAAGCCAAAGTCATGCCTTGGGGCCTCACTGTCTGAATGATATAGTAGATGAGGACACTGAGGACATTTGTCCCTTCAGTACAAAGTTTGAAGTTATGGGTCATTTTCAGTATTGCAGTCTTAGCCCTAAGGCCCTAGTACAGATTAGACTAGTGACCTGGAAGTCTGAAGGCCACTATGGTACATAGGAAAGGAAGAATTTTGAGCACCCTGAAAGGGGAGCTCTTTTTTCTTTAACAAAGAGAGAATGCAAACAGCAAAATTCACTTCTTTAAACCACATTACATTCTAGTTTAAAAATATTGAAATAAATGGAATAGAAGTAACACAACAGAAATGTAACAGCTTTTACTTGCTTAACACTATCAACAACTGGACCCCAGCAGGCCAATTGCCTCCATATTCAATAGATGCTGTATAATTCCATCTGCACAGAATTTTTCATGTGCCCTTCAGCCTGATGTACAAACACCACACCTCTAAACAAGCTCAGTCCACCGCCAGAGGGTTTGCAAGCTGCTTTGCTACACCCAGTTACTAGGCAAGAAAACATTACCTGGTAAAGGTTGCCTCAGAGAATTTTTGGGGACAGGTGAGACTACAGCTTGTTCCCTAGGCTCCAGGTAGTACCATGCACATGGAGCAGCTTTGGTGGGCAGCTACAGAGCTGATCCCTCCCTTGTGACCAAGACAGAAGTTGTGGCTGGGCTCCTGCCATTTTCTGGTGAGCCTCAGATCCTAGAAGAGAGCTCGGGGCCAACAACATCTGTTGGAAATTACTGCAGCCCTCTGGCTTTCTTAATTTATACCAGGGATCAGCCCCGTGGCTGATAGCCTAGGACTGGGTGTGCACAAGGACGTTATTGCACACATCTTGCCTTGCATTAAGTTTGCCTTAATTACACAGGAGAACTGGCGTCTTTAGCTATCCAAATAGTTTTGCAGAATAACAATTCACCATAATATGCAAAGCTAATGCAGAGTACATATAACAGTCTGTAAGCAGCAGAATGCCGCTACATTGTTGTATTAACTCTGTCACATTTGTATGGCCTCAGGCTATTAGTTTCACTACAAAAAGAAAAAAAAAAAGTGTTCTGATTAAAAAGAAGAATGTATCCTTGCCATATTTCCTGCTATTTATTAAACTCACTGGGGGAATAATTGTCAAATGAAGAATATTTCCTGTTCATCAACTTCTACTGCTATATACATAGCAAAGAAAAAAACAAACACAGGTTCCTTGAACCACTGGTACTTACTTGATCCCTATGTCACAAATCATGAACAGCATCAAAAAATGACAGAGAACTAGAACTTGCTTTTAATCTTCAATTTAAAGTGTATCCTTAATGTTTCCACAAGGAATTACACACTGGATTGCACGCTTTCAAGAAATAGATACTGTTCTGTGTGTTTAAAGAAGTGGAATGCAAAGATTTATCTCCCCCTAGCCCAAATGCATTACTTGAAGCTGCACATCATTCACTGCTTTCTGCACATTCAGTTGTACTCGGCTTTAGTTGTTCATTACATGAAATCTGTCCCCACCTTGTGGTGATTTTGACACGGAGTGAACCCAACCTATGATAAGGTTTTCATACTTAGACAAACTTAAATTTTACAAGCAGACGGTCTTCTGTTTAGGGCCTAAGCTCCCTGTTGCTGAAATGCATAATCAGCTTGTGATGAAAATAACTTTGTATTTTGTTTGAGAGCTCAGAGCTTCGGAGCTCAGCCCAACCTGTGTGGGGAAAGAAGAGCAGCAACAGCCCCAGGTATTCAGTGGAAAACCAAGTTTCTGCCAGAACCCAGCAAGACCCAACAAAACCAGAATGGACATTTTCAAGCCTGTTGCTCATAGGTTGGTGAACAAATAAAGGACACACAAGGGGTTAAACTTTGGCCCAATATATAATCAACTTGCTCTGTCTTCTTGTCTATGACCTTTGCTGTGTTCTGAGCTGTTGGAGAAGACGGGACCTCTGTGATAATAACTCCCCTGTTGCAGCATAGTAGGTACTGATAACTGAAATATTCTGTAACAGGCACACACCCAGATTAAAATATCCAGTTTTAGTCAATTAAAATAAAGAAGGTTAGTAGAAAACGAAAGAGCTCCAGGGGATCCCTGTTAAGATATTTGGAGGAATGGGAGGTCTCTCTGGTGAGATTAAAAGAATTTAGCTTGTTCAACAGTCCCTTTCCTGCTGACCATGAGAATGAAGCTACCCCCATCAGCATAGGAAGAGAACACTATCAGGAACAACTGGCAAAATATTGGAACCAGAATGTTAACAAGCTAACTATAGGCATACATACTGGCCACAGATGAACAAATAATTGCATCATCAGACAATGTTGTTCCAGGACATTGTTTCTCAGCATTTGCATGGGCAAAATAACCAAATACTGTTGAAACTAAGTTTAGACAATACTCAAACACAATTTATTATCAAATTATATAAAAAACTCCATGATATGGAGACCCTCATCAGAGTTCAGATACAATGTTTCTAGGTTCTAACATGTAAACATTTGGTTTTAAAATTTGATTTGAATTAGAACATTATTTGCTGGACTGAAAACTTCTCTGGGTAACTACCCTGCTAGCAATGTAATCACTTCATTTAAATAGTTCCATTTTCATAGTTTTATTTTCATCTTTATTAAGTCAGAAGCAGATAGATGTGACGTGACCTAGAAAACAGATGTGTTCTTTGAAACTCATCCATAGGCTGCGAAGTCCAGGAAAAAAAAAGAAAAAGAAAAAAAAAAAAGAAAAGAGAAGAGAAGAAAAAAGATCAGCTCACTACAGCTCCATGGATGAGCTTCAGTTAGTGGCATGTTTATTGCTTTGGTGCATTTTGTGTTCCTGATTTAACCACAGCTACACAGAGTTACCTGTGTCACAGCAATGGGTTGGATCTGTCAGTGAAAACTGGGCTGTACTCAATAAAGAGAAAGGCAGCTTTTGCATTTCCTCAGGGGAGCTAGTTTCTTACTGTGGGAACTACACCTTAAGCACCATTCAAAGGAGACAGCATTAACGACATACTAAATAGAAGGCCCACATCACATCTTATTTTGGATCACCTTCACTTCTCCTTTAACTCTGTGTCTACGTATTCATTCCCCACTGTGACTGAATTGGAAATCTTGTCATGCAGGAACGAATTTCAAGTATCACACATAATAGGAATAAGAAAAACCCTTATGCTGTACATCTTTTATGAGATTTCATTATAGCTGATATAGGAAGTAGAGCAAAACGTACCAAAAGAGGTCTGTCCTTGAAGAGGTCAGAAGGTCCCAACCTCTGATGACTACTTACCTAACACAAATTGACTCTTTCTCCAATTTTGTTGCTGTTTATGCAGCACTAATGCAGATTACAAGTAATTTATTATATGATAGACATCTCAGAAATTGCATGCTCCAAGCATCAACATCAGAAGCAAAATTTGAAATATAAGGTTTACTATGTGTGCCAACTGTAAGAAGAAAAAGTTTTTCAATGTATAGTGACACTTCTTTTTAAAGAGATGTTCACTACTATTGAGGGTTAAAATTTGTTTCCAAACAAGTGCTTCAAAAAAACTCACATCACAGAACATCCTCAAATACATTAAAAACAAAACAAAACAATCAAAAGACTTTGAAATTTCATTGTTATATGCAAACATTAGCCACTATAATAATTCAAGTTAAAATTTATATAATTTAAAATATATTATGGTTCAGTTGTTTTGCTATTTAGGGAAAGAAGTAGCATGAGGGATTTAACTACAGGATCTCATGTGTTCTTCTAGGGTATTATAAGAAAATACCACTTTGCTACCCTTGCACATCCAGCAATCATTTGCTCTAATTAACTTCTGCTTTATACTCAAAAACGAACTTGTATTCACTTTATGTTATCGCATAAAATCAATGTTCTTCCATCCATTCTGCTGTTTCAAAAGAAAGTAAAGAAAGCAGACAGAGACATATTGAATACAGTATTCTGTACTTATGCTACGCTACATTTTCTATATCCTGTAAAATGAACTGAACCATTATACATGAAGCAAGCCATCCCTTATCCTTTTGCAAGTGATGACTTCACTAAAATTCTTATCAAGGTTCTCATTCTCTGCTGTAAAGAAATGGGAAAGTAAAGAAATCTATCATGCAAAAAGCCACATAAATGAGCAATGCAATGCAAAAGTTAGCAGCCAAAAGACAATTTCTAAGTAACAAACTAAGAGTATTAATATCTACAAGCATGTCTCACCTTGAATCATTTTGCTCTCACATATTTCAGTACCAAACTTATGTCAATATTATGAAGTAATTCTAAAAGCTAAACTGCTGTACATACCTTCACTCAAGCTGCCACATCTTCTACTTCATAACTTCACTATTGTACTTGTGAACTATACAGTGTCTGCTCAGTTTTCACTCTGATCTCTTTATAATTTTAGCCTGGATGTCTTGCCACAAACAAATTCTTAATAAAATAAATCCCACTACATAACTATCTAAAACATTCAACCCTGATAGTAGAAAATAAAGAAATAACTATTGAAAGCATGGATTTATATCTTGAGATACAGCTAGGGGCAAAGTGTGTTCATCAGAATTTTGTAAAAAAAAGTCTGGATAGCTGCCTGTTGCTTGGATGAAGAACATTCACTGCATACTTGTTCCTCCCACAGACCCCAAGGAAGCAAACGGGTACTATGTATATTGTATCATTTTCAACTGTATTCTAACCCAGAGATATGAATAAAATGCTGCTCATTACACAAAAGGAGAAAGAAAGGGGAGAAGGGCTGGATTAGTTACACAACTCAGAAAGCTGAATTTGCAAGTTATTTTTTCTGAGATAAAGCCTGAAGAGGCACATTTTCCAGGAAAGAAGTGTCAGGGTGGGGGAAACAGAAGGATCCAGGGAACTCAGTTTGTTTCCATAATGGCAGTTCCTATTTAAAGGAGGCAATAAAACATGAACACTGAATTCAAATCCCCGCAAAATTTCATTACATTTGATCCAATCCTCTATTCAGACATATATGCACTGTTCTGAAGGAAGAGAAACATTAAATGTTCTGATGCCAATATAATATTCTGATTTTTATCCATTAGCAACTAAGATGCAAAGTCCCCTGAAAATTATGTTGGTCTTTGGCTATGAGTAGACTTGGATATGGACCAAGAATATAGGCATCCAATATGTGTTCATTTTTACTTCAGAAAAATCACCCAATGATATTTCCGTCAAAGAGAGATAAAACATAATTATAACATTTTGAAAGTTTTTAGTTCTGAACTTTAATCCCAACTCAATCACAAGTCCTAATACAGAGCTCTATCTCCACAGGTCTTCTTACCAAGTCGTCAACCATTGTGAACGGGTTCTTTTGGTGTTATTTTCTTTTGTTCCTCTTATATGTGTTGTAAAGTAAGCTTTTTAATTTTTAATCGCTCACCTTTTTCATTTCCATTTGCATATTGTGGAGGCTTGTTTTTGTCAATGCTGTTAAAGCTCTGGCTCCTCCGATTTAAATTAGAAGCACCCTGGACTTTGGTACTGCTGCCAGCAGCTGGCACCCTTGATGGTCCTGGAAGCCTGGAATGGCATAATCAGAAATCAGTTCATTTTACATGGTGTAACATATAGAGGAGGCAGTATGCAAATAACAAACCAAAATTTAAACCCAACAACTGAAAACAGTGATTTCAGGTAAGCAACAATAAACAGGAGTATTCAATTAGTTAGACTCCACAAATGAAAATAAAAGCTTATCCCTACACACACAAAAGGGAAAAAGATGTTTTCTAGAGTCACAAGACATGTAAGAAGATGCTTTGCATTTGCCATTAACATTGCTAAAACAGATTCACCCTCACAAACCATTAAAGTGAAATATCAACTTTTATTTAAATCTGTCACTTTTGAAGAGGAAATGTTACAGAAATTGATTAGAAAGCACAACAATACACAGTGGAGAAGTATTTTATATGTCTTACTCTAGTAAATGTTTCACAGCTGTGTTTAGCATGAAAGCTGCCTTTTTAGTTACCTTCTGTTATTTTTCAGAGGACTATTGGCTTATTATTTTAAGTGAAAAGAATTGAAAATACATATTTTAGCTTGATGCTACAGATACATGGATACATTTTAGATAGAAGTATGTAATGTGGACAGTACAGTTCATTTGTTAGTATTTGCTGCCACCATCTGAACCTTACTGTGTGGCTATGCTAACAAAAAAAATGGAGACTGTTTTCCCTGGTGTGTGTACACCTGCATGTTTTATCTGTCTGAATCTATTCTTTGATGTAAGATTCTTTAATACACGTTTACTTCAAACTTTCTGCAGTATCCTTGTGGGCATCCCCCACTGCCTTCCAGTTTTGTTATCTGATAGACAAAATAAAATGCTTAAATCAGAAAGAGTCTTCTGCCATAGAAGATCTCTCTTCTGTTTCTCTCTTATTGGAATTATATGGTGATTTTAGTAGTGGCAATATAAATTACACCCGAGATATCAAATTCCATTAGTTTCACTGTATTATGAAAGAGCAGCATCAGAAGGGAGGAAAAAAAAAATCACATTACAAAGAATTAAAAAATGTTAGATTCCTTCCAAACTTTTTTTGTTTAATATATTGGTATAACAATGTTCAAATAATTTTATTTTCATTAACTAACATATGCAAACAGCTCCATGTTCTCTTCCTTTATCAATTTAAACCTTAAAGAACTAATCCGCTAGTTATTTTTATGGCTCATTCTGGCTGCCAGCCTGGCCTGCTAGTCTCTTTGCTGAGCCCAGGGCAGACTGTTTCTGCTCTGCAGCTGCAAGCATGCTAACCTTTACTGTGACCCATGAATTCTAGTGATCTTCTGTTCCCTGAAGAATGCACTAAAACAAACTTAAAAATCCATTTGCTCCTTCTCATTACCCTGATTTGAAATGCAGTAAGAGCCTTGACATCATTTGTCAAAGGTAATGAAAAAAGCAATGACAAGGCATGTGCAACACTGGAAACTCATCTGTTCTGTTAAAATGTAAAATAGTTCTTCATATACTCTGCATGCCAGAATTCAAGAACTTGCCACAGTAAGCACATTATACATGAGGTCATTTGCTCTACACACTTTCCAGTTTACCTCATTTGCTGTCTTTTTTTTAATTGAATTCAGGTTTTAAATTGCTTTTGCAGAATCATGTTAAGCAGCTAAGGAAATGCAAAGAGGAGAATAACAAATAAGGGACAAGTCACATACCTCTGAACAGGCTTCGGAAACACTGCCACAGATTTAAAGTATTAGACAATAAGACTGTTAGCCCCGATACATTGAATGTAGACAAGACAGGAGCATCAGCAATAAGAAAAACTGTAGACCTGTAAATGCAGGTGCAATGCGACTGGACTGTGGTATAGCTTATTCCCAGCTATCACCAGCAACTCAAATTGTGTTAGTGCGCAATAATGCAAAATGCAATCTTTATTGGAGATTATGCAGTTTAGAGTTCATTGTTCTCACCAATGAACTGTACAGCAAAGGTATAATTAATGAATGCATTATCACCCCCCCACTAGAAAAGAAAAAGAAAAAAAAAAAACCAAACCAGAAAAAAAAAAAAGTTAGAAACAAGAGTAAGCTTCAGACCTCAGTTTCTTTCCTCTGCAATCTGGCTTGTAGATTTTAGTGCTCATGGAAATGATAAACTGAAAGTACTGATGAAATATGAAATAGGTCAGCTCCGACACACAGCTCTGTCAAATTCATTGCCAAAACAAAGCAGCCTCTTAGTAGGGACTGTGTGCAGGCTACTCTTGACAGAGTGGAAGTCTTGGAAGAGGTTCTTTTTTTGTGCTCTATTTTGTTTCTGCATCGACTTGGCTCTATGAATTCAACCTTTCAGGTGGGTTTGCAGAATATCTAATGGGAATTGGGATGGAGTCCCAAGCTTCTTTTCACTCATGACTAAAGTAAGGATTTGATCCAGAGAGTAGAGAGCACTAAAATCACCAACTAACCCTTCACACCCATTATTTTACATGCAGGATACAAAGATGCAGGATACATAACAACCAGAAATTTTGCTAATATACAGTACAAATCAGCTCCCTCCAGTCTGTACAAGGCTTTCCCATGGCAAAGCTCATAGCTGCAAAGCTTGCACACATAACATAAATACACATTGTTTAACGTCTGCTTATGTCCAAAGGATAAAATATCAGTGGGCATATACTTGCTTGAGTATCACTAACAAGCAGTAAATTGGAGATATTTAACTGACCTAGAAGTCTTTTTTTGATTGGTTGCAATTCCACTGTGATTAGACTGAGATGCATATCTGGCTGTGAGACTGTATGAGAAGAAACAGAGAAATTGAATTAAAGAATTACTTTGAACATGTATAAGAACACACTTACCAGCAAACTATGAGTTAATGAATGCAAATTGAATATGGATAGAAAACACAAATTAACTGGCAAAAAAAAAAAAAAAAAAAAAAAAAAAAAAAAAAAAAAAAAAAGAGAAAAATA
>NDXB01007070.1:99182-111687 GCA_002631895.1 Agapornis roseicollis
AAAAAAAAAAAAAAAAAAAAAAAAAAGAAAAAACCAGAAATAATGCAAACATGCAGATTTTTATGAGATATAATGAACAGATTATGAAATAATGGACATTGTTATAACTTGTCTCATTTTCTACAGATTAATTTAGGAACAGATAGTGAGAGCAAATTTCAGAAGTGTCTGAATTACTGAAGTCTAGCTTAATTCACACAGGGTGCACCTCAGCTTTCTGCCACTTTTCATCCACAAAAAGTACTAAGCACAAATATACAGCTACTAGTTTCTCCAGCAACCTGAGTTCACAGAGTGGCAGTTAGGAACAAATTTGTTATACCAGATCCAATGAGGACTCAGAAAAATTCCTGCTAAAGAAAGGTGACCCTCCTGACAATAGAGTTATATGGAAGAAGTATCCCTTCATAGTTTCCATTACTGTTAAAGCAGCACAGGTCATGCATGTGATGCATTACCCAGGAAATTAATTCTTCATTAGGAGAAGCCCCAACCTTGTGCTTAGATTCACTGCTAAATTCGATAGGAAAATGCCCCTTTGTCTATTAAGGCATTCAAATAGTATTTCTGAAACAACATATGCTGAGTTACAGGGCTAAAAGCTGTATGCTCCTTTTCACACCCAACAATGTGTCATTACTAAACAGCAAATTCATGCCTCTATTCTTTTAGACATTTGCATAGGGAATATGTCAAATGTACGGCCAAGGTAAGGCCTCCTGCCAAGCAATTTCAGCTACATAAACAGGTGCATCCTTTGGGATCCACATAGCCTTAGGATATAGACAGGTGGTTAAAGCAGGTGCAATCACAGCATCAAATTCCTTGCATTATTAAGGAAATGATGGAGAACTGAGTAAGCAGGACCCTTGATAATCACAGATTGCTCTTGTCTCTTACAGTTCTGCATCTTCCAGCAATTCTAAGTAGCAGCTGAAACCACAGTGCTCTAGTCCTGATTTTATATACTGAAAGCACTTGTAAGAAATACCTGGTGGTATTAGGTCTACCAGAGGAGTGTTAAGCAATTTCTGCTGGTCTACTGAAGCAGATAGCTGGAGTATAGAGCAGATGGCAGAAGCCCCTTTAGGGGCAGAACAGTTCTCCCATACTGGCACAACAGTTCTGTAGAGGGGCAAGGGGAAGGCACAAACTAAGGGACAATCCCACTTGAATGGGATGTATGATTATTGTTACTTTAACAAATTCAGCCTTAATAAAGGGTTCAACATTACCTCTGTGCCTGGCAATTACAAATGGCACAAGTGCAGATGGCAAATATAGAACAGAATACTTCAGTCTTCAGAGGGCAAAAAAGAATTATTCAATATATAAAAGCAGTATTCAATTCTGTGACCTATATCTTCACAAAAATGCTGACGAAGTGCTTTTTTATACAACCATAATGTCTGTGGGAATTATAGTAAATTATGAAAGTATCATAATAATTACAGTTTATATATTTTATCTGTCTACTCATTAGTAGCATATGAAATTAAATATGAATATAATTATATTTCACTTACAGCCATCTTTCTTAATAACATCTGGACTTAGGTACAAATGTGACATAGCTTATTTTGCTGAAATTGCTATATTTGTGCCTGGTGTAACAGCCCTTCTTTTAATGAGATCTTCCACTTATGTTTTTTTAACATATTTAAAATGAAGGAATCTAGAAATGGTTAGATGGTTATCTGCATTGACTAAACTAAGAAGGTTGTGAGAAAAATGGCATGTTAAATAAAACCTCAACATGTTTATGTTGTAAAAGGTAAAATGATACACAGTACAATCAACACAGACAGTGAACTGGAAAACCAGAGTGAATAGGATGCATTGTCATAGCATATTGTAGCTTTTCTACCTCAAACAACACAATTCCAAAGTAACTGGATAGATCAAATAACTTAATCTGAGTGATGTTGCTAAGCTGTTGGTAAGCTAGTCCACAGACAGACTGCACCTTTCTTTTTTCTTTTTAATACCAATAAATACATGAAGCACCTATCTGAAAATGCTGCTAGAATCTTTTCCTTCTATGCCTAGGATTCCATCTACTAGCAAATTCATGAAATGTTAGCCTACAGACTGCTTTCAGACTTTCCAGACAGGCTAGAATGATGGATGTGTCAACTTCAGTAAAGCATCCTTTCCACTGTGACTGACTAAATTTATTTTCCAATGTACTGTGACAAATGAAAGAAGAGAACTTCAACAGCTCATAAACCAGGTGCATCAAGTTCCTAATGACTTTGGGTTTTCTTTCTAATTAGCACTGAATGTGCTGGGCCCATTAAAGCTTTGCACGGGTTCCTGTTTCCCAGCTGCTGGCCCCACTATTACAGATGTGAACTGCAACACAGTTGCAAGACTAGACTTCAGTATAGACACTCTTCTAAATGTATAAACAAATATTTACCTGCTGCCCTCTACTCAACCAGATAATTGTCTCTGGGTGAGACCTGTTAGTTAGGAAAATAAACCTGTTTTGCTTAAATCACTTATTTTTTATGCATACAGATCCACACAGAGGTATAATAAATATGTGCCTGCCATAAAACAGCAAATGCACATTAACAAACCAAACAGTACAAGTTACAAGTACACTCAGTACAAGTACAGCATTTAGGATAAGGAAGGATCCACTTGTCAGAGGGACAGAAAGGTGGATTTTGAAAGCCTCTGCTTTTGAAAGTCTCCCCCAAAGAACCTTTCCACCCATCTCTCCCAACGTGGTCACAGCTTGCCCTCCTCAGAGGAGCCACAGCAGTCGTTTGCAGAGCCCAGTCACAGGGCATTGGCAGGAAGAGAACATGCAGACTACAGACGAGACCAGCCTTGACTGCACAGCCTGCAGGAAACCCTGCTTCTCCCAAAGCTACTATCCAGCATTGCATTGCTGAAGGCAACTGCAACACTGGACCTGAGCCAAGCATCATGCTTAGGTCTCCTCTTCCACCTAATGCACAGGGGAAGAGAAGGCAGATGCTCCTGGTTAAGTAAATCCTATTCAAAATAGGTAAGATGGCATACATGCATATGCCAAACCCTTAGAACTCATCTGAACTCTGCAAACTAGCTTCCAGGTTGGAATCAAGCCCCTATATTTTGTCTTGCAAATCAGGGAAACACTAGTCAACACAGCAGATATGAAACAGTGATTGTGAGTAATTTTGGCTGCTGGTCCCTTAGGTAAATGCTGTGAGAAAATGGAATAAATATCCTAAGACTGCTCAGAAGGGCAGTTTAGCACAGATGTAGCTGGGGTAGTACTGAGAAGTCAGGTACAATGATGTTAGAGACTGTAGTGACCCTGAGGTGCTGAACACTACAGCTGTCCTACAGCTATGCTGCTCACAGAAACCAGGGCTCTGCCCTATTTACAGCCAGTTGCATTGGAGAGCTGTGCACCACATTCTACCTAGATGGCGAACCGATGCAGGGCATGCAGTGGCAATCAGGATAAAAGGGTTAAGAAATGGTCCTAAAAGGTGTAGGGGAACCTAGGAAGTCAATGTAAGGTACAACATAAAAGTTCTTAGATGCCCTCCCACTAAAAGTGAATTGCAATACACAACTGAAATGGGCAAATAAAAGCAAAGAAGATCAAGAGGGAATGCAAGTGACTGCTCAACACTGTACTAACTCTCACAAAGTCTGCTTTGTTGCTATGCAAATAGCATGGAACACCAGAAAAAAAAGCAGTTCCTTGAAAGTGTGTATACCATGTAAAGCTGGAGGATGAAGCTCCTATAAACCTTGATAAAGCGCATGAATCATGCTGAAACTATTTTAACCTCCTTCTTCAAAAAGTAACCCATGCAGCGTCACCCTGAATATCATCAACTTTTTATTAACAGTCTTTCAAAAGATCAAAAGCATCATGTTACATCAGACTGTCATTTTCCTATGATGTTGAGAGCCACATGGTGCTTGTAAAATGCCAGCTATGTGATCTGTTAAAACTAGACAAAAGGCAAAGAGGTTTGTAATATGTAATCAAAGTCTTTCTACCTTACTGGCGTATTTGAATTTTAATATGCTGTTGATCTTATAATGTTATATTTATATTACTAGAGAACTGCACTCCAGAATGATTTGAGATTTTACTATTAGAATGATTCCCTGATAAAATACCCAAAACAAAACAAGTTTCAAAAAAACACAATTTCAATGTAAAAATTTCCCCAGAAGGTCTTGATTGTTCTGTACAGATTTTTTGTCTTTTTATTTTCTAAGCAGCCTGCCTGGCAAAAAGCACAAGAGATAATATTTTCAAGTTGAAATTCAGGTGTGCCTGGAGAAATGCCAGTAAGTTTCCACTCTATGCAGCATACCAGTCTGGGCAGGTAGAAGGTCCCTGCCTGCTTCCTCAAGTGGACAGCCAAAGAACACTAAGGAGGAAACCAAAAAAAATTTGAATTTTCCCATAAACAATTTTTTTCAAGCATTTCTTTTGCCTTTTTAGCCAAGATGAATTAATACATGCTTATATTGCATGTATATGTTTCTATTGGTCTACATATACATATATTAAAAATGTTATTTATACATAGTTGCTACATATGAATATGTGTTTTATAGATATATATATATTTTGTATTTTATAAATGTATTATTTTATGTGTATATATATATCTAATACAAAAATAAGAGGAACTGTCGATAGCTCAGGCAGCTGTAGCTCATACCATGTCATCTGTTCTATATTAGGTGGACATTTCTCCTTTCTGCTTTTTGAACTTTTGGCATCTTATACAAGAAGTCTGTCTCCAACTGATTCATGCTTGGAGGTACTACTAAAATTGTGTTTTCGATGTTATCCTGTTGTTCACAGCCCATAAACCAAAATGCAGATAATGCTAGTCTACCATTAACATTCATGTTCTTGCAGAACACAGTGACTTGTAATAAGAACTAATCATCTGCCATAGTGACCATACCTGGTCCCAGTGTTTGTAGTACAGTTGTTTTGTGGAAATAATGAAAGAATATATGAATCACAACATTAAAGAAATGAAGAGCATATCAAATAATGAATGTGCTACATAGCTACTGTGCTTAACCTCTGGCTCACCTAAAACAATGCAATCTTTAAAAATCTACTTTTTCTGACAAATTGGCCAAGTGGGTAACCGTGTGCTGCCAGAACTAGGGCTACACTCTTAGGGACCAGTCACACCCTATTATGACCTTATCTCAATACTATTTATGATCTTGCACTAGAACAAAATCGTATCAGATGATCTGCACAGTAATATATGCCACTATTCCATTTCACAGTTTGATAGGACTGTAACAAAGTTTTCTCCTAGAGGGAAAGAAAAAGGGGATGCAAGAAGGCCTGAAGCTGTCAGTTCTTCAAACCCACACTCATCATCCCTTGAACCTTTTCACAGTTTTCCAGAAAATGGACATTTATTAACTCATCCTAAAGTATGGCTGTGATTCCCACAAACCAGTCAAACAATTATCACATATTTAAGCCTGGTTTTGTCAAAGGCATTAAAGTACATTTGTGAGCATTTTGTTTGGTCTCCCTATTGACTCTAAAATAGTAAAAAATAAGCAATATAAAATTACAAAGCATTCTACCAACATTTCAGCTATGCTTCCATAAGCATTTTCAAAAAAGCAGGCTAAAACACAAATATATATATGTGTGTGTGCGAGATTTTCCTAAACCGCTAATTTATCTCTTTTAAGTGTGGTGATTTTAAAATACTAAAAAACTTTTTTTTTTTTTTTATTCAACTTCTATTTTAATCCATTTTCCATGAGCAATAATTGTCATCAACAGCACTTCGTAAGTGTATGATTTGGGTTGGGATTTTTATTTGGCAAATGAACACAGAAGAGAGTTATCTTCTCCATAACAGCTGCAACATATAATGTTATTTCATTAACTGACATCTGCAAAATGACAATATGTAGAATATCACATTTATTTGCAAAGTCTGTAAAAATACTAAGAGATAAAAGTTGACAGAAAAGACTGACAATAGCAAAGAAAGTAGCAGTATAAATATAAATCTGACTTAAATAAAAGCAAGAATGCAAGGAAAAGACTGACCATATACACAAAGTCAGACAATAGAAGAATTGATGAATCTCTATGGAGAGTGAGGGTAGAGCAACAAAGAATGTTTGAAGGGAAAATAACTACATTATAAAGCTTCTATTCCCTCAAAAGGAAATAAAAAAGTTGGATTCAAATGCTACAAGGACAAATGGAACGCTTCCCATTAAATTCTACATTATCTGGATTAGCAACAGGGAAAATTATGGCCAAAGTGCATCAAAACTGAAATATTAAAAGTAATTAGTGGCAAGGGAGACAAGTGCCAGACAATGATATCTGAAACGCACAGGATGAGAACCATCAGTAAAATAAATTAAGACACTATTTTGGAAATTGTAAGGACAAGGAGAAAACATGGAAACCACATTTTGAAATGCAAACAAAACAAGAGGCAGAGAAAGAAATACCATCCTCAAGCAGATGGCAAAGGTTATTTATAAACAGGAGAAATCAGTGTACCTATATGTCACAGGATCCTAAAGAAAATTTTCAGTCAAATATCAGGTACTTTGCAGAGAGGAAAAAATGTAGAACATACTAAATAACACACAAGGGCAGGTACCGACCATAAAGAGCTAGTTTTTCAGGATCCATCCCAAAGAATTATGTAAGAAAGTAAAAGACACAAGCAGTATCTGAGATGCTGGTAGTGAAATGGCTAAAGAATAAATTATAAGTTTGAAAGAATCTTCTTTAGGATAGATTTAGAAGCTATTGAGAGGCTAGAAAATGCTTTATAATTTACATTTTTATATGTTCTATCTAGTAGGTTATGTATTATAGCTATAGAGAAGACCATTTGTTTTAGAAACTGAGTCTGCTTCAAAACCTCCCTTTTCCCCCCCTAACTTTAATCTTAAGAAATATTGTTAGATATCTTTTCTTAGTGAGGAAAGGCTACAGGGAAGAAGTATGTGGCAAATACATTCTTGCTATTGCATTCTGCTGCTTTTTTGTGTGAAGGGTATTAGAAAGGTTAGACATTTGCCATCATCAAAAGTAACTCTTTTGTATATGATAATTTCTGAATCTGCCAAAGGAAACAGAAGTATGCATTATGAAACTTATAATGATGATGCATTTTTGCAAGCTATTTCAAAACATAGCTATTAAAAGGAATTTTAAGAAAAAAATATTAAATTATGGCAGTAATATTAATTTATATGAGGCTATGAAGGTGTACTTTTTAACATATTCTGTCCATATATCATAGCTGTGGCCTAGAAAACTCCTGAAACTACAGAATTCTCAGCATGTAATGACAGTTTTATCAAATGCATAAATTAACTTCACAGCTATGTAAGGTAAACAAATGGCATGCGTAAAAAGAGCCATTTTTCCTGATGACCTATATAGAGCTTATCACAGGAACAAGTCTCTTCTCTCATTTATGCAATTCATCATTATTAAATGTCATATATTTGCTCTAGGTACACAGTTAACTGATTAAATTGGGAAACAGAGATATTATTTACTTTAGTTACTTGGACTTCAGGACAATGGAAGATGAAAGAGCTTCCTTCCTAAAGTTCCTTTCTTTGGGAATCCTGAGGACTGTTATGACTGTGACTTTGAGGAGTAGAACAAAATGGGACAAAAGCTGATTTTCAAGATGGAAAGACAGGACAGTTAAAGTACAATTAAATCCATAAGGTCCATTTGAAGGTCAGCTGCTGCAGATCCTGGTGCTGTCACATCAAGCAATTTATTCTGCATTATCTCCTAGATGCATAAAAGTACATCAAATTAGACTAGTAGCAGTTTGCCTGCTTAGACCCTACCTAGAAAACAGGGAATACAAAGAAGAAATAAATCTTTCCCTATATTATCTTCTTTGCAGTCATTAGATAATGATTCTGTAATGGTAAAAGCAGGAACTACCTACCTGTTTCACTTCACTAAGCCAAGTGGCTAGGAATGGCAAGAGCTAAAGACAGTGCAGAGACTTGGTTCATTGCTTTCCTTACATTAACCAAGGAAGGAACATGACTATAGCACATTCCGTTTTTTAGCCTATGTCAGTGCAATGCACTTGGTGTAGACTGTTTAGGTTACATTTTAAATCTCCAGAACATTGAAACAAAGACCACCTTCTAAATTCAGAGTGGTGTAATGAAGATTGGTGTAGATATTGCCAGTATTTCGTCATGGATCTATTGAGATTTGTAGTTATAACCATTACATTTGCATTACTGTATTTCATCCAGCACAAGTTGCGTGTCCAATATACTTCATTTTTTCCCTAGTACATCTGAGCAGGAAGCAACTTGAAACCTAGTTCCTTGCAGTAGTTATATATGCAACTGCCCATAGAAATCAGCTACCTAACTTTATTTATATGCCTAAGAAAACCAGGGTGCTCTTTTAATATAACAAATTTAACAAAATCCATCTGGACCTCAAGCTGTGCTCATCATTCCTGTACGTGATAAAATAGTTTGTCCATCCTGGGGAATTTTGCTGACAGCTTACTGAAACCAGTTACTGCCTAATCCATAAATGAGACAGAACTTCTTTCATCCACATGTGTTTTCTCTTAGTATCTGGGTGGTTGAAAGATCATCACTGCAGAAAGTTTGGATGTATTGCTGTGATAATGGAATCCACTAGAAAAGCAAAGCATAAAAATATAATGTAACTATTGTTGTCATCTATCTGTACTGACATATAAATAAGTCCACCAGCACTGTATTTTTTAACTCGATCTCAAAGCTGCAACAAAGTCATAAAAAAAGAATGAAGTGCCTACCTCAGATTTGGAAGAATTCAATTTCCATAGTTAGTCATACAAGAATATAGGAAATTTTAGGGTAAAAAGAAATTTGAAATCACATCTAAACCCATTGTCTCCCTTAGGTTATCATTCATTATCTACCACAGATTTTTCTACTAATTATCTAAACAATTTTTAGAGGTTTTATACTTAGTGGCATGAAATTATAATTTTCCATGAATAAAGAATATTTGCAACAGATTTTCACTTACCATCAATCAATTTCCTTTATTCTTTCACATTTAATTTGAAATGTTGTTGTTGGCCCTAGGATACATAGACCAGTGATACTCTTTCACATAAAAGAATCTTGTTAACCTTCTGTGTGCACCATGTTTACAACTCTGAGTTTAGTTATGGACAGATTAAATGGGATTAGGAATGCTAAAGTATTACCATACTGACCAAATTTAGATAACTTTGTTAAGAGCCTGCTGCAGAAAATTCATTATCCTCCTTTACACTAAGGGGAAAGAGGCTCCTCCGTTGTCCTGGGCTCATCTTAAACCACGACATCCACAAATCAGTTTAATTACATCCCTCATCTGTGTTGTCTCCTGTAGGAGATACCAATTACCTAGTCATACAAGGAGCGCTATCCTCCTGAATTAGTCTCCTGAATTCCCCATGTCTGCACAAACCTAATCCTGTCAGTCTCATAATTTGCTGATTGAAACCTAGGGCTTCTCTTTGTTTACTATATCAAAACAACCTGTCTATGAAAGCTGTAGTGTCCTAATACTACTTGTGCCTGTTACACCTTTTGTTGGCAAAGGGCCTAAGCACTCTCACTGAGGTTGATACCAGAGTAGATAAAGCAGTTAGTAGTGATCATTACCTAGTAATACTCACAAACATTGATGATTGCTGAGGACATCCTAACCCCCTAAGAAATTGAGCAGAAATTAAGTAATATGCTTCCTATACCTTTGTTGGAGGCAACAAAGAAGATAACTTTTCTGACAGAATAATCTAACCTAAAGTAACTGCAAGTATTAAGACATAGTTTCAGAGACTTAAATTGCAACACAAAATGTGATTGCTTACTGAACATTTTTTAAAAGTACAAAGTCTGTAGAAAGAATCCACCTTTTGTCAGTGTATATGTTTTGGTTTTGCTTATACCTCTGCACACATACAAAACACATGCATTTCAAATGTGCTTAAATGTATACAGTGCCTCAAAAGGACAGATTTATTTCTCAGGTGTTCTCAGGTGATTTGTCTTCAAGTCAAATAAAACACCCTTAGGTACAAGGCAGACATTTATGGGGACAAACATCAACCTTCTATAAATGTATGTTTGAAAACAAACAGGAAATTCTTGCTTTCAGTTTACATATACAAGAAAGATGGTACCAATCTCAGTGTAATGTTTTTTTAAATAGAAAAGTTTTGCAGCCAAAACACAGATATGAATAGAAATTTAATCAAAGAATTAAATTATTTTAAACTCCTGCGATCGAAGTAGGTCTAAAGCACACTGATGGAAGCAGAAATTTTGTTAAACTAGCCTTAGACATCACTTTATGTAGACATGAATGCTGGGGTTCTGAAAATGGAAAATGGAATGATTACCTTTCCTCCTAATTAGGTATATATAAACACAGCAAAGTAAAAGAGCAGAAAAAGGCACTGAAAGACCATGAGATCTTGGGGAATTATACTGAAAAGAAACCTTTATAAAAAATGTATCCCTTCTTTGCCTACCATTCCTGAGCAGACAAAGGACTAGTGTGCAATTGCCATCTTCCAAACAGTGAACAACTGCTATGCTCCAAGCTTTTTTTGACAAACCAAATTCCTTGCAAAGCAGTGATACAAAAAGGAACATGTTAAGTGGGTTTTTTTTTAATATTCACTATGTGTAAATTAGAAAAGCAGGAAAAATTCTGGTTCTTTTAAAAAATTATAAGTAAAACCCATTAAACAAAGGTATTTACTTCAATCTGGCTAAGTCCTTAGCTCCACTGATTAAAGCAGTGAACACTTGTAGACCTACATTCATAGGAAAAGTAAATAATTTCTGAATAACAGGATATTATTGTTTCTTATCTAGTACTAAACATCCTTCATAAAGCATAAATTCAACTTCAGAAAATGCTCAGCATGGTCAGATTCTTCTAGGGTCCCACCACAGTCCCCCAAATTACATGTTAATAGTAAACTTCACAGAGAAAGCATTCAAAGACATTATTTTTCAGTAGCAGAGAAAGAAAATGCATTTCACATTGTAATGCCCGAGGCAAATGTAATTTTTGTATCAAGTGAGGTAACTAAAATGTCATAAGCAACATTTTCCTATAAACATAGTTCTATAACATTCCTAGTTTCAAGACACAGATTTCTATTAGGCTGAAGTGTGACATCTTCTCAAACAAAGAATATTACAAACATGAAAGTGTAATTAAGATATGGATTCAAGACCCAAAATTTCATTCTAGTAGCCCAATGCTTTTAATTCATCCTATATCCTTGATTTATCACATTCTAGACATACAATTGTTCAGCAAGAATGCAAAAAATTTCAAACAAGGAAATAATAAATCAAACAATAAATAAACCCAACAGAGCAATATCTAGAACTCTTCATGAAGAATTACACTTTACATAGTACTGCATGTGAATGCCTTTTTTTGACTTCCCTGTAAATTATAAGTTGGTCTCCATTTAAAGAGATACTTTGTCTAAACTGATGCTTTTGTCATGGCTTGTAAGCAAATACCTTTTCAAAATATGTTTTCAGCCTCAGTCTGAAAGAAATGTAATTTATCAATTAAGCATTCTGCTGAGTGCTTTCCTTTCCTAAAACTAAATAATAAACTGTCTACTTAAAAGAAACAATTAGACTGTTCCAGTATCTGAAGGGGGCCTATAGGGATGCTGGCAAGGGACTCTTCATTAGGGACTGTAGTGACAGGACAAGGGGGAATGGGTTCAAACTTAAACAGGGGAGGTTTAGATTGGATCTAAGAATTCTTTCCTGTTAGGGTGCTGAGGCACTGAAATGGGTTGCCCAAGGAAGTTGTGAGTGCTCCATCCCTGGCAGTGTTCAAGGCCAGGTTGGATGAAGCTTTGTGTGGCATGGCGTAATGTGAGGTGTCCCTGCTTATGGCAGGGGGGTTGGAACTAGATGATTTTAAGGTCCTTTCCAACCCTAACAATTCTATGACTCTATGATTTCTTTTCCCTTTCAGAAAGCACTCAAACAGAATTTGGCATTCAAACCTAGAATGTGTGGGGATGAAAAGAGTTTATAAGAAATTAAAGTATTACTTATGTCTTTTCCCCATGTATTTTGCTAATCATTTGAAATTGCCTGTTTAGATTTTGAATGGGGTATGTGAAAAAAACCATGAAAATAACCAGTATATTAAACTCATGGTGTGATAATTTTCTCTTACTGTGCAAAGGACAGTAGAATCATTATTAAATTGAAAGAATGCCTTAAAATTAATTAAATCGGGACTAACTTTAACTGGGAGTGTTCTCTGCTCTCACTGCACCTTAACTCCCAAGAAACACAAGCTTAACACCAAAATCACACTTAAGACATTGTTCGCCTACATTAATCAAAAAAAAAAAAAAAAGCTTAAAAAACCACCAGGCTTTTAAGTCTTAAAGTGTCTTCATTTTTTCACAAAACT
>NDXB01007070.1:125588-141353 GCA_002631895.1 Agapornis roseicollis
GTTTTTTTTTGGTGTTTTTTTTTTTTTTTTTTTTCTGTTTGTACACATCAACAACTTCATGAACAATTCAATTATTCTAAACAAAATCATTAATCATAATCATAATTTCTAGATGGCCAAGCAGGTCATTATAAACATCTGCAGGTCATTTCACATGCAAAACAAAAACCCCTCTATCCATAAGCACCTAAAGAAAACCCACATAAGAAAGCAAAATTTTACTCTGTTCACTTAGACCATCATGTGATCTTGCTTCTCTTGTCTTCCTTTCTACACACTCTTCTTTCTATGCCTTGTTGGCATCTGTTCTACCAATTTCTACACAGCAGTCTACAGCAGACATTGTAAAGCACGAAATATAATGGTAATTTCTGAAGTGCTTTTGTGTTGCTGCAATAGAAATTGTGAGAAGAAAGTGTTGGATTTATTATTGGAATATATAGTGCTGGATTTGGTCTTAGAATAGACTCCTGGATTTGTATTTAGAAAACCATGGAAGTATATCGGTATCTTGCATTAATTTCTTAGAAAGCTAAAATAAGACTATGCAGCAGCATGGATCAACAGCGAAGACTAGGCAAAAATTCTCTTCTAGAGTCTCAAAGTAACCCACTACCCTTCATTCTACAAACCTGTGGCAAACACCACCACTATGAAAGAGCTCTACACATGCACTAAGAACACAAAATTGAAGATAAATTTTACGCGGGGATGATGGGGTTTAAGGCAACAGTAAAAGGAACTCTATTAAACAGTGTTTTTGGGTTTTTTTTTTAAATGCATTGCTTCAGTGATGCCTGCCTACAATTTCCTTTTCTTTTTTTTTAAGTTATGTAACTCTTCTGAGTCAGCAAGGTACCAAACGTCTATTGATGGAATTTGGCAACTTCTAAAAATTGGAGGGCAATGTGAAAACACACACTTCTTTAAAAAAGAGGAGTTTCTCTCCATTAGGTCAAAAGGGAGTCTACAACAGAGTGTTCATTTACTAGGTTTAATTAAACCTTTGAAAGCATTCCAGTTTTCTCCTTCACCACTGCACCATTTAGTACACAGCAATTTCATTTAGCTCATCAAAACCAGCAGCTTTTAGAAATAAGGGCAATTACAACCTGTGATTGGATGAATCCTTTAGAAGAGAAGTAAACAGGCAAACAATAAGGCATTTCACAGCATCTCTTGAGCTTTGCAAATGGAATTCATCCAGATGCACTTTATGTTTTTTTAACACTCCCTCATGACTACACCAGAAGTCTTAATGCTACTGCTTGCACAGGAGAGACATTGAAAATTCACTGCTATCCTTCTGGCCTTTTGATTTTGTATATATTCAGATGTCTTTTTAATTAGATATAATTTGCATATTACCCTGAAAAATATTTATAGAACACTGGCCTCATCAGAAGAAAAGTGATAAAAATACTTGTTATTAACAACCTCTAAAAGTACAGCCCAGAGATTTCTTTAGATCTAAAGTTATATGGCTAGTGCTCCAGCTGGAACATAGGAAGATAAATGCAGGAGAGAATGTAAGTCACTGTTTTCCCTTTAAGTTTAGTTTTTGCATTACTGACTCAAACTGACCTAAGCCCTACAGAAAAAGATTCAAAAGAAACAAAATAGATGTTGAATTGATGTTACAGTTTATTAGAACTACTCAAATTAAATGAAACATCTTTAAAAGCCATAGCTATAGTATGAAAGCTCAGACTCAGGCTTTCACTTTTGCTAATGTACTTGACCATTGTATTTTATACCTTGTTTAGCATAATATACAAGGAAATGTTAGCTCATGCTGCATATGTTCTCATATGATGCCTGTAAATATCCTTCACTGTTACCTATCTCTTTGATATGTGCTCACAAACATGGGAAAATTTTTCCACATTTTCACAAGATCTGGTGTCTAGATTTGGAATCACAGAAGGCAATGGGATATGTGCTTTTAAACTCAATAAGGAAAGATTTTTTTTTCTTGACTTCTTAGCCAAATGTTATAATAGAAACATCAGAAGTGCTTGAGCCTATAAAATGAGGCCTTAACAAGCACTTACTGCTTGTTGTCACTTCAATCCATTTGTAGCCAATGGATTGTGAAGTGTAGGAGGAAGCAACTTTTTAAATAGTTATCCAAGTGTTTTCAAGTTTCAAAATACAGCCAGTATTACTTGATAAATAAGCATTTACTGGGCTTTGGAGGGAGGAAATATCTTCAAATACAGTAATTTATACGATGCAATGATATAAATCTTTTGAAACTGTTTATGCTAAGAAATCCAAACAGAAGCCTTATATATATGAGAACTGTGAAGACACCCTTGCACATATGTTTACTGTGGAATGCTATTGCTAATCTGTCCATGAACTGACAGTTTCTACAAAAAACCTCAAACCTAAATTAGAGCTATTATTGGGAGGAATTAGAAAATCTGTGACAGGCACAACAGCCCACAAGACTAGGATGCTGGTTAGCTAGTCGTGTGCAGCTAGAATACACAAAACTGTAGCTATCTAATTTCATGAACTGTTATTTATGTCACATGCAAATAGGTCTCAGCTCTCCAGTGTAGAAACATTGGGACAAACAAAATTCTTGTGGCATTTTTTCCCTAGAGGGAAATGTCATTGGTACGCTCCCATTGTAATTCCAAAGAAACTCTGAAGAATCAAGAGGTATGAATAATTCAAACAAGGTTCCAATTAGCTGACAATACAAGCCTAAACAAAACATATTCTAATTATTATGGAATTAAAGACTGCCAAAAGCTACAAGCTAAAATACAAACATATTTCTATTTCAGGAAGACTGTTCATGTTCAGCTTTTAGTACTACACAGGTTTGATGCTGGTCAGGATGCCATCTCAAAGAATTGCTAAAAACTGCATAGGGAAACAGATGCTTTAAGTTCCTATAAACTCTTCAAAAAGCAAAAATTGATTTGTGATCAGTTTTTGAGACTGAATATAATCAAGTCCTAACAAAAAAAAAGGATCTTGGATTGACTTTGAAACTGAACCCTGCCCAGACTAATTCATATCCAGACACTGGGCCAACTGAAAATAAATGTAGCTCTGATTTATGTCATATAATCATCTGTTGATCATACAGTCAACAGACTCCTCAGACTAGGAGTGGTTTAGATAATTCCTGCATATCACAAAGCTGCCAAATAGATTACTGTATTTATATTATTTATATCTGCTGAAACAAAAATGGTTGTACTGTAATGATTTGCATATGAAGTTTCAGGTCACAGGGGATTTAAACAGACAAGGTATATATAAAAAAAAAAAAAAAAAAAAAAAAAAAAAAAAAAAAAAAAAAAAAAAAAAAAAAAAAAAAAAAAAAGAAGATTATATTGTTTTAATTAACCAGATCAAAAGCCTTTACATGAAGAAGGATTAGTTAATGCTGTTGAAATAACCAGTCTTTGTGACAACTTGCCTGTTCTACTGCTAGCTTAAGCCAATTTACCTTTGTATATTGCAATAGTATTGTCCATAATAGGGTCACCAGCTATAACAGAGTCTATATTTAGAGTTAACATCAGAATTTAAGTCCAGCTCAGTGTTGCTAAAATCTGTTCTAGTACAGAATTTCAGCTGCCTAATGGCACCTCATGCCATTCCAGATCCATCAAATCCATGAAGTTCTGACAGCAGGAGCAGGTTGGAAGAGAAGTAACTGCAATTAATGTAAAAACATGACTACTCTACATATAGTCCCATGGCTACCTGCATGATTGTAGGAGATATGATTTTTTTTTTCTGAGAAATGCAGCATAATTAATTGTGTTATTTCATGGAATAAATCATGACCAAAATAGTAGTCCATAAACAAACACTGAAAGAGCAAGCAAAGAAGCACCCTCTAATCCCCCTAATAGAATAACTTTACATATTTGGGAAAGAGGAGGAGAATGGATAAAAAAAATTGCCAACATTAATTGTTCTTACTAAGTCAGCTCTCACATGTCATTCTCAGAGGGAATATTGACCTGAGGGACCACTGCTCTGATGCAGCAGTGCGCATTCATTCACATGTGCCAGCAAAAGGGCATTGGGGAGAGGCTGTAGGTGGATTTACAACAGGGTTCAAAGAGGAGTTTATTCTGTATGGATAATTACTGCCAAATAAAAGTGGAAGGTTAGATGGGTTAATCTGCATTAAAGTCAAGGAATTCCAAAATGTTGAGTCTGTAAAAGACACTGTAAAATGAAGCTTTGCATTCTTTCCCTGAAACAGGCTAGCACTTAGCTGAAGCAGATGTAGGCAACTCCTGTTCCAGCAAAGATCAAGGGCAGAGCAGGAAAAGAGATCCGGATTGTCATAGTTGTTTCAGTATGCACCTACTATCTGTTCTTTCCCTTCATTTTCTAACATTAAATTGTATGTATTCTGGAAGTAATGTAATATTGCTAACAAAAAAAATCTTTAACATCAAATTTTTGGCATTTCACTTTCCAGTAGGAGAGCAGGGAGAGGTTGTCAAATCTTTTTTTAATGAGCTGAACAATTATAAATGTAGAAGGACAGTATGGGTTTTATTACAGTGTTGGTTTGCAATTAACACACTGCATTGTTGGAACATTCTGTGTTACTTTATTATCCTTCTGTATTGTCAGCCTCTTTGTAACGCCAAGCTTTGAAATACTTGGTATGTAGAGCCACTAAAAGATGATTCAATGGTAAGCAGTGTCACCTAAGCATAATGTACCACACAATGCCTCCAAAAGCTTGACAATTAGCTGGACAGTGTTAATTTTAAGCACATGTAAGTGCTTAACCATTACAAGAAGCGTGAGGTCTTTTCTTTCTTCTGCAGCTGAATTCACAAAGCAAACCCTGTTCCACCCTAACATTGCTAGTTACAATCCTTTTTTTTTTTTTCCACTAATTACAATGGAAGCCACAGCTTGTTGCTTTCTGGCACCCTCTACTGCTTTACACATTACACCACAGACAGCATTTTATGGACAGTTGCACAGTTCCTGTATCTCTATTAAAACATCTTCCCAATAGTTGGATTTTCCAGCCCAACCAAATAAAAGATGATGATATTCATATTTGTGGTGTGCCCTCATTTATTGTTTGCAGATATCAATTCTTTAATCTCAAAATATGTCTAATACACCTTGGCTTACCCTAAGCAATAGAGACAGTAGCTCTGTCAACTCTGTAGAAGAGTGGCAATCTCAGACTTACAGAAATCCAGAAAATACAATGATTTGTCAAAGCTCCCGAATATCAAAGCTCTCACAAACCTTCATTCAGAAAGGAGAGGCAGAGTGAATTACTTAAATGTCTTTCAAAGAGAATAAAATCACTGGGGTTCATCAGAACTCCACGCAATGCTTCACATGGATGAATATCCATATGTGTGCGCTACACACCGAAACACAGAGCTGCATTGTTTCTTGATAGTCTTGCCTGTTACTGAAGCTGCCGAATTCACTCTCCATTGTCAAGACAGATAGGCAGTGGCAGGTTATTTTAGGAGGAAGAATAAATGAGAGATAATGGGACTCCAGTGTTAAGAAATGTTCCTCTCTGAGGAAATTCAAGACTTCACAGACATGGAGCAATAACCTTTCTTAACTAACATACAGCACACAAAATTATAAAGACAGTCTGATCAGAAGTATTGTAAAGGGAGTGGTTAGGAAGTCTTTAAATAGAAGTCCTCAACTATAACCATAAGAGAATCGGCATTTTGCCACAGCTCCAAAATAATCAGACATTTGATAAAAAACTATAAAAGATGACAAATTCTCAGAATTACCAAAAAGCCTTGTTTGGATATACTGTAAAATAAAACCACTTCAGAGATGTTGTTTATTTTCTTGTTCAGCTTAAAGATGTATTTTTGCTGTTCAGCTAAACATCACACACTTTCTTCTCTATTTTTAAATCCCTTGAACATTCTAGGCATTCCTAGTATTTATAACATGCTCTCCCTATAGAAGATGCTAAAAATACACCATCATGAAGCACACATATTTACTGTAATCCTGCTGCTGCTATCTGGGGAAAAAAAAGTATTAATGACTATAACCAACAGGTGCTTTCTAAAATGCATGTCATAGTCAATTTGTGTGTATGTATTTTAACTGCATGTTCATGTTACAAATTTCCAGTGAATTTCTACTAATGGAGGTTTTAAGGTCATTTATTCATCATCTCTTTGTCTAAGGAACTGTACCACAATTATATAATTGATCAATTCCAAAACTCCAGCAAAAAAGAAAACCCAAAAAATTGAAAAGCATAGAAAGCTAACTACAGATGGGGGGAAAATTCATCTCTGTATATCCTCCCAATACAGTTTAAATCAAGTTTCTAATCCAGTGACATTCCTGATAAACACAGTTGAGGGATGGGAGAAGACATGGGTGAGATAGGCATGCATCAGTTGCATGGAGTATTGGAATATTCCAGATATAGATTAAAGGGAGGGGGAGTTCAAGGAATAGCTGGGGATGTGCAAGATTGGGGGAAGGAGGTATGAAGGCAAATAGTTGATTTCAAGGAACAAAAAGGTCTTTTTGAGTTCAGCAATCTTGGTCTACAAAAGCAAAATGTGCATAAACTTACAGCAAAATGTGCATAAACTTAATCCCAGCCCTAATCAAGCAACCCTAAACAAGCAATCCAACCCCAACCTAACATCTCAGTATGTTTCATGGATACCATCACAGTACAAGTACTTCTTATGACACGATTATTTCATTAACATCTAGATGAGTTATTCTCATGTGATTCCACACATTATTAGGACTGGGAATTTGTAGGCCTAAACAAAAATGCTAATAGCTGCATACAATTTCTATTTAATGAATAATGTTCTCCCAGCCTAGTAAAATAATACCCAGGATGTGTTCTTGTGGCATTTTCTTTTATGACTTCAGACAGTCAAATGTGAGTGACTCAGGGGAATATGCATCTCAGTGCCTGATGCGAGTGAGTAACTCTGAGTTGTTCTGTGAAGAGGAATTGTCTTAAATCCTGTGGTTCTTTTAATGTTCTCAGATCTTCTCTGGATATAAAGAGAACTGCTTGTTTCAGTGTAGAATAAAGAGGTCTAACAAAAAGCCAAACCAGAATCAAATCATATCAAAAAGTGATGATTTGGTTGCCTTCTGCCTTTCCTTTCCAAGCCTGTAACATCCGTAGGCAGGATGGATGAAGCATCCCATTCATTATGCTCTACTAGTTCTAACACTTGCAGCAGTTCTCACATCCTTTCCTTAGCTTCATCTTTCCTCACAATAAAAACATACCTGGTCTCCCACAGCTTGTCTGTCCAGCTCTCACCCCATCTATAATTTCTCTTCCATTTCTAGAGGTTTATAAATTTTAGAGTTTGTTCACAAAAGCAGACAAAATTCCTCCTCTGCCTGTTCCATGTTAAACCAACTTCCTTTAATCTTATTCAAAATATGTTAATAACATTAATAATCTTTCAGCAAAACTTGGAACCAGAATTCCAACATCTTCATCCTTGAATGTCAACCATCTTTAACATGAACACCTTTAACCTTACCCTTACAGAAATTCTGTCCTCTTTCCTTTCTTTATTCTTTCCATTCATATTGCCACAATTATTCACACAATGTATCCTCTAATGGACCTTCATTTGCCCTTTTATTTTTTCTTCTAGAGTACCATACACCTCTATTTTTGAAACTCTGATTTTCATTTTTACTTTAGTCTTTAATTTAATCTGCAAACAAAAAATAAACTTCAATTCCTACACTGATGAAGGAAATGTTGCTTTCTGTAACCATTCAATTTGCCTTAACTATTCATATTTTGACACTGTAGGTATTCCTATGTGCATTGCTGTTAACCAAGAAAGTTTTAAATTCTGTGGCACACAGGATTATTCAGAAAAGCCATGGGCCCCCTGTAAGGTTCATACAAGTTTATTAAAAAGGTTTGTTGATGTCTAAACCAGAGAGGGATAGTCCAGTCTTGAAGGTCAGCTTCTAAAATTTTGTCCTGCACTAACCATTTATGATTCAAGAATTTGAAAGGGCTTATTTCACTCTCCAAAATGTTTAGTTCCCTGAGCAAATTAAAAACACTCAGGTATAATCTGATTCTCAGTACACTGGTTCAACACAGTGGACACTTCCCCACACACAGAAGAGGATTTAATACAGATTCCTGGTGCCATCCACATTATTTATAAGTGTCAACTGCATGTGTAGAAGTCTAGATACTGATTTCTCACTACTCTGAGCTCCAGGACATGACATATGAATTGTATACCACAGGATTTCTCAGACGGTAGCAATAAGCTTTAGGGCCCTATAAACCTGGAGCAGAGCTAAATGAAAATGCATCCTAGTAGTTACATTCCTATCACCAACGAACGAAATATGGGGGAACTCAGTGAGACAGGTTGAACACCCAGTGAATACCAAGCAAATCTACAGCCATCTTGTAGACTGTATACAGTGGATTGCAAGTGGCTGGATGTGTCAGACATGTCCAAGAAGGTCTTCCCTGGAGCAACTGAGCACAGTGTCCTGGGTTCAGCAGTAGCAGTCATTTTTGTCCTCCTTAGTAGTTGGTGCAGTGCTGTGGTTTTGACTTTCAGCCTGGGAACAGCGCTGATAGAACCGATGGTTTTAGTTGTTGCTCAGTAATGGTTACTCTGACCAAGGACTTTGTGAGTCTCATGCTTTGCCAGGGAGGAGGGGAAGCTGGGAGGAAGCAGAGACAGGACACCTGACCCAAACTAACCAAAGAGGTGTTTCATACCACAGCATGTCATTTCCTTCATAGATAAATATCTGCTTAGACCCCTTCATAATGGAGCTATATCAGCTTAGCCTGCTTCATTCTAGAGGCACCACAGCTGCAAGGTAGGAGACAACAAACTGTGAAAAAGTATTTGTCATCAATATGGCTCCAATGTTGTTTTTATTTTTACTCACACTTCACCCCAAAGAAAGAACTCCATGAGGCTTTACTCTGCCAAACCACAAAAACTGGATTCAGAGATGCAGAATTAGCTGGTAAGTAAATCCCTGGGGGGAAGTGACACCAAAGAACATAAAAACTCCTCTTACCATGACAAATTCATCCCAGGGAATGGGCAGCATGATGCTTCTGCACCACTTGTGAAGTCCAAGGAAGAGTTGCTATTGTTGGGAGCTGGGTAACGTGCAGGAACAGGCTAAGCTGCACTGATGGCAAAATGTCCTCTAAAAAACTCCTCTCTAGATAATACCCTGGTTTGAGGCTGCACAAAGGTACTGACAATATGCACCGTTATCAAGAGCAACTAGGAGCCATTCGATCTATCTTTTTGTGTGAACTGGTTTCATCAATGGGAACAAAAATCCAAGTGTGGATTTCTAAGTAAGGCAGAGCAGGGTCTCCTCCAAGAGGAAACAGGTTTCCAAGAAAAGAGGGTCTTCACCTGAGGAAGCCCTTAAGAGAAAGTTCTGTCATAACACAAGCATGACTGACTGCTTATCTTCAGTGTGACCAGTTCCTTTATAATGCACCTGGCAGATAGGGAAACTTGCAGAGGGGAATTTTAAGATGACATTGGAAAATCCCATTCTAAGTCTAAACAAGAAGGCAAAGCGTATGGCATTCCATCTGTATTTCCATGAAGTTGACAGAATCAAGAAGAAATCATGCTTACCTGCCTTCTCATAGCTGTACACATGTTGTCTACAGAAAGGTAAAGGCCCTTACATGCTGGTTTTTGATGTTGTACACTTAACACTTCCCTGGCAGATAAAATTATGTATGTTCCTGCTTTGGGCATGACAAATAGTCAATGACCTGGATTACAAGAATCCACAGTACAGGTATAGTGTCACTGGAGGGAGAATCTTGTTTCTTTCTCTGTTCCAGATCAGAATGATGTCATTGAAATTAAAATTATCTTTCTCACTAGTTGCCAATGTGAGCAAACCTCTTAATGTTCCTCTGATCCTTTCCACACAGTCCACACTTGGGCATGTTCTTCAAGGCTGTTCTCCCTCAAACACCCACTGTGACTGTCTTGCAGATACTTTCTATGGAACACAGCTAAAATTTTAGCTTTCCTATCTATAGACACAGAGAGTGTCTCACAGGAGCTCAAATTTTAATTACTACCTATTTTTTCTCTGGCTTTACTGAAATCACTTCCCTAAACATCTTGCCGTAAACCTGCCACCCCTCTCTAAAAATACTTTCGTTTTTTCCCTCTTAAGGCTACTCCATTACTTAATCCCAAACACCCCTTACCTGTGTCCTACTATGGCAGAGGACATGGAAACGAGTTTTTTACTCTGTCCTGCCCATATTGTGAGAATCCATTCCTTTTGACTACATTTTTAAACAAAGATTGTAACTACTCTGTTTTGGCTGGTTTCTCTTGTCCTGTCTGTTACGCAAACTTCATCTTTGCCTAAACAGAGTGATCTACACTTCAGGCTACTAATTTAATTTTTGAAAACTAAATATGTAAGCATACACCATAGAAATGAGACTACTGTCTCATGTTCTGTTCGTTTAAGCACACCAAACCTGCACAGCTGACAAAACAAGACTCTCATTCCCTTGTATTTTCATGCAACTCTCATAGAAATGAAGAATGCTTTTGTGCATATGTGTACTGGCATAGACTGTTCTCATGGGAAATAACAAGAGCTAATTCTAAGGAAGAAAAAACAGCTAATAAGAGAACATCAATCTCTGAAGGAAAAAATCAACTTGAAAAGCAATATACCAAAGATTTCTGGCAACTCTGAATTTATTTTACTGTTTCTGAAGCTAGAAGAACTGTAGACTGCATGAGGAAAGAGCAGAAACATTAGTTTTGTAAAATTCTCTAGGGACAGTACTGCAAAAGTCACCATAAAAAGATTTTCAGTCCAGTGCTTTTTGATCCTCTTGCATTTTCCCTCAGTACCTCAGGATGGATTAAATTTGATGCTCTGCATGCTTACTATATGTTTGGTACAATCTCTTTAGAGCCAAAACACTGGAGATCTTCCAGTACATTTTTAATATGTTCAGGAGGATAAAAAATTTTTAATCCTTATCTTTGGACCATTAAAGAAAATGTTCATAACATATTTTCTACCCAGGACACTATCCTGTTTTTTTTAATGATAGGGAACTTATAACAGAAATTAAACAAACAAATTGCTTAAAGAAGTAGAAATGAATTAGCTTTTGGTTGAAATCAAAAGGTAAACCTTTGAAAGACCATTACCTTCAAAATAAAGATGATTCATGCAAGGAAAAGATAGACATGAGTATGGTATTATTTGCCACTGAAGGGATTGAAAAAGATGATTTAAAAAAGAGCTGTAGTGTCATATTCCTTCTTGAATGCATGGTTGTAAAGAACAAAATAGGCAGATAAGCAGAACAGTCTATATAACACTGTAGACAGAGAATGTATATATATGTTATGTATATATATGAATGTTATAATCCCTGTTCAGGGCCAGATTTCATGAGGCTTTACGCAACCTGGTCTAGTGGAAGGCATCCCTGCCTGTCACAGATGGGTGGAAATAGATGATCTTTTGGGTCACTTCCAACTCAAACCATTCTATGACAATTCTATGATAATACACAGAGTTTAATATCCTTGTTGTATTTATCAAAACCATTTGTAAGAAATACCCAACTCTTTTTACCACAGTAGATTTACTTAGCAAACAAGCAAATCTTGTCAATTCCCTAGCAAGTTCAAAGTTTCTGAGTTTTCTATATGAAATAATTTATTCCCTGGTACATCTCAGGTTCTCAGATTCTGTGTGTGATATCAAATGTGTGAGCATAATGACAGCCACATGGATCCTGGTAAAGCTAACTATGCAGAAACTGGATGCTGCTAAGGTTCACAGGTTTTAATTTTTAAGAACTTAGGCCTGTGAAGCCAGTTCAACTTGTCTGCATTGCTAGGATAAGCTAGGATAAGCACTGCAAGACACTGCAATAGACTTAACTAAAAAAAAAGAAGCATTCTATAGATATTTAAAATAAGCATTTTAACATGTTTACAAATTAAAGTAACAGTTGAATTGAGATGCCTTAAAAATAATTTGAAAGATGAAGCCATTGGCAAGAGGAAAACCAAATGGTGTGTGGAACAGAATTTGGAAATATTGGTAGTGATTAATTATGAATTCATATCAATATCATCTACACAGGATATCAAGTGTTTCCAGAAGCAGACAATCCATGTCAGTGCTTTCTAGCTTCTTTTAAGCTTCCCTCCTGGGAGGCTATAAAATGGCAGATGAATACAGAAAACATTTCTCCTTAATTGCAAGTTATAAGAGCAAGGATCATGAAAACATATGTGAAAGAAAAGCGTGGTGGGATTTTTGAGGTTTATTAAGTAAAAACATTAAAATGAAAGCAGTAAGTGAATGGCTAACAAACATTTTGGAAGAATATCATGACTGTTGCTGGTCTGATGGCTGACATTCTGACAAATCCCAACAGGATGTATTGGTACATACTGGCATATATCAAACATGTAAACTAGCTTCAGCTTCTGCCACGTTATTTTTCTGCACATTACAAACACCCAAGAGTCCAATGCTACCAGGAGAACTGCCCTATCATTAACTGAGTAGGCTAATAAAATTAAGCACTGCCAAGGGAAATTCGTTGAAAAGGCAATAAGATGATGCCTTCATCTAGATTAGATTAATGCACAACCCAAAGGAAATAAATGGAGAGCAGACTCAAAACTTGGGGTCTCTAAGATGTTCTGAGAGGAATGCTGACAAATTTGAACTATTTTGACTTCAGTACATTTTAAATTTCCTAGTTCAGTCAAATAAATCAGCAGTATAAATTTGACATGTAAAGAGGCAGGAAAAAAAATCTGATCAGACTGTAGAGATAAAACAATGCAGTAAAGAGACTAAATCAAAGAAAGATAAATAAATACATATCTATCAAGTTAAAATGGCTAAATGTGACACCTTACCACTGTGCAAACACTGATACGTGACTGTGTACATGAGCTTTTGAAGTACAAGGTTTGAGCCTCAGAGCACCTGAGACATATTCTTTGGCCTGGCTGAACTGAGAGATGGGCTTATGGAAGGAGCTCCAAGAGATTTCCACATGCTGCAGCACAGGCATGCACTGACCATGCTTCCCCAGAATCCCTTTATGCAACATAAAGATTTATCTGTAAACAGGGAACATACCCACCCAATTGTTGTCGCTTTGGAGATGCAAAGCTGGAGTGAATAGTTCTCTCTGCAGCTCAGATTTCTCTCATGGAAATGATGCTCAACAGACATCAGACTGGTAGGTCCCTAAGCAATCCTAGATGGTCTCTAACCAGTTACATAACCTTGGGAAATCATATCAGTTTTCTGTGCTTTTGGCTCTTCTTGTTTGTCTTGTCTGTCTGGAATGGCAGGTTTTAATGTGATTAAAGTAGAGAGTGATTATCTCTTGATCTGTGTGTGTAATATTAGAGTTCTATGTTGGAGTTCCCAGCATTCTCAGCTGGGGCCACTAGGTGCTGCTGTAATATGAGTAATTAAAATAATAACTATCATTAAGGAAATTGCATATGTTCTTACTATAAACTGCTTCAAAAACCTTGAAAGGCAGAGAAAAAACTAGGAATAAGTCTGCACATTATTTGAAAAGTAAGAACAGAAAAATACAATTACTCACTTCACTGATACTCAATTTTTTTCTTTACCTTTTACATCTTTGCAAAAAAAAGCTGCAAATGCCTTCCCCCTTTGAAAAATGCAGTGAAAAATCTCTTTTTTTTCCCTATTCCATTTCCATTTTTAAGACTAGCTTCAGCAGTTTGCTATTATGCAAGCTCATCCAAATCATTATATTCCAAAATCCTTGCCAGCTACACAGTTGTGCACCTTATTCATATACTATTTGGATGTGATCAGAAAGGCAAAGTCCTCAGCATGAGGGAGCATGACTTGTATTGCAAATGATTCAGTAAATGCATGGTGATGTTACTGAGGCTCAGACTTTGTACCTGTCAGTTCCACGGCCTTCTAAGGAGGCTTTATCTTATTAAATGTCGTTGACCAGCAATAAACACAGTAAAAGATTAATAAGACTGCATATGAATCACAGTCACAAAATGCTTCTTGCCTGACAGTATTAAAATGTCTTTAAGCAGCTGCCAGCTATATCTCAGAGAGCTATATGACTAAAGTGCTATTTCTGAAAGTCCTGGAGTCAGTGCATCTAACTGGACGTTACAGTGGACAATCCAAAAGGCTATTTATATTCAAAAATAATTTGGCAAGTCTTGCTCATCAAACCAGTTTTCCAGACACAAAGACTCCACTTGAAAATTTGTGCTTGGATTTACTGCCCTTAAAAAGGAAGTTAAATGAAGTTATCTGGATCATCAGAAGAACAGGTCTGCTGGAGGCAGTTCTAGATTAATTAGAAGTGACGAAGTTTTGCTGCTGAGTTACCTCAAGATTCAAAGTTAATGAGCACAGAAATGAAGTGACAAACACTAAGCAAAAGTGCTTTAAAAAAGTACTAGGAACACTATATGAGAATTAGGACTTTATGGTAAACATGGGAAAGACTATTCACAGTTTAAATAAATCATTATTAAAAAGGCATTTTAGGAAAGTGCAGAGGTGCCAACACAGACTAAAAATATATTTTATTCTTACCATTTGAGACTGGCTCCGGGGACAGCCATTGATATCTTCAACCTTTTCATTTGCTAAACAAAAACAGTGAAGAGAAAAGCAGAAGTAAACAATGAAATAAAACTTCCCTTCTCAACCCCTGGCTAAAAAATCCAAAAACCCAAACCTCCTAAAAACTCAAAACAACAACAACAACAAGAATAAAAACAAATGAAAAACCAGAAAAAGAGCAGAAAAGACACAGCAATAAAGTGCACAGGGTTTTGTTGACAGAGCTCCTTTCTAAGTAAAGCTCAGTCGTACAGTAACAACACCCTTGTTAGCAGCAGTTGCTTCCACATGCCAAATCATGCAAAGGGGGAAGTGCGAAGGAGGTCGCTGCTAATTCTTCAGCCCCTGCAAAATAACTGCTGACATGAAATCTTCCACAATTGTCTTTGCAGGGTCAGGATACAGTTTCAAGGCATCCCAGAAAGTACGAGCTACTCCGACTAACAAAATGCACACATGGGAGACATATGGTTTAATGGAGCATTCATTTCTGACAATTCAAAGTGTGTAAGATACAGTTCTGGCCATTTAAAGTATGGTTAAACAGCCACTTCCAAACATGCTCACATAAACATATTTTTAAATTAAGACAAGGATAAACCACACAAATATCAGACATATGGACCCACTCAAATAGTATTATTCAGGGTTCATCTTATTGTTAAATACATTCAACTTGAATTATATATTCCCCCATGCAAGGAGTCAGCCTGCAGTGATTCTCTCAGCTCTGGTCTTACCGATGATCTGGATGATTTCTGCTAGCAGAACTCCATCTGCAATGTCCTGTTGCAAATCCTTGATCAACCGCTTGTGGCCAGATTTTGCTAGGTAGTGGTTAGCCCAGTCAGTGTAAATCTGCAGAGCAGAGTAGGAGGGCAGGGGGGAGAGGGAGAAGAGAGAAAAGAAGACAATAAAAATTCTTACAACAACTGTTGGCTTGCATACTGGAACTATTCTGGATCACATTCCCATTGAAGAAGTCAACACCAAAGGAAATAATTTTAACATTCTGGTTTTCGCCTTTTTTTTTTTTTTTTTTTTTTTTTTTTTTTTTTTTTTTTC
>NDXB01007070.1:141466-151851 GCA_002631895.1 Agapornis roseicollis
TTTTTTTCCCATAAGGGCCATGCCCCTCCCCCTGCCATTCTCTGTTTTATTTTAACTTCAAATGATTCAGGCTGTTTCATGAGGGTTCAAACTTGCTGTGACCAAGCAAAATTCCCCTTATGACTGTAAAGGAAACTTCTG
Source organism: Agapornis roseicollis (assembly GCA_002631895.1). NCBI lineage: Eukaryota > Metazoa > Chordata > Aves > Psittaciformes > Psittacidae > Agapornis > Agapornis roseicollis. Next base: position 141,608 of record NDXB01007070.1, read on the forward strand.
TCATAAATCAGTCACATCTACCACAGTTCCACCTCCCACCACGTTTCCACCTCTGAGCATGCTCCACCAACAACTTTCATGCTCTGGGGCTGCCCAAGAGAAAGTGATAGCAGAGACAGGCGCCTGTGTTTTGGTAAGAGGTCATCAGGGTGTCACTGGTGATCCTGCACCTGGCCATGATGCCTCTATGACACATTCTGTGGCAACCATCATGTCCCACCATGCAGAGACAGGTCATTTTTCCACCTCGCCCTGGTTCAGTGTGCTGCAATGTGTGCAGAGGAGACTGAAAGCACCAGATGTACAGTAGTCTCATAGCTGGAATTGGAGTATATATTCTGGAACTATGCTGTGTCCATTCTCCGTCAAAAGAAGAAGGGGGAAGGGTGAGACTGAGCAGCACCAAACAGTTAGCAACAGACAGCACAAAAAAGGCAGTTATCAACAAAGGGTTGAAAAGGACCAGCTGAACTACATCCTCCAAAATAAGGGGAGTGGAGGGGTGTGTGTGAAAAGAGAGGTTGAAGGCATTTATCTCATAAAGCATATACATACACAGAGAGAGTATTTGGTAAGGCTCACAAGGGGAATCTGGTTCATTCAGGGTGAGATAAGAGGAACAGACACACCTTTACCTATGTACCAAAGGAAAAGTGCATCCAGGAGGTGCTCACACCATCCTGGGGTGTCCAGCATGCAGAGGCAGCTTGGACTAGCAGAGGTTGGTGCAGGGATGTCATGCTGGAAGGTATCAGAGGCCTTTCACAGGCTCCGTTTTGCAGGGTGTCTGTGGCCTCTCACCCCCAAAAAAAGGACATATACAGAACCTCCCACTACTGTGGGATGTTACCACTTGCAGAAAGTATATATGTAAGACAGCACCACTGTGTAAGTAAATATAATATCTGAGGTTCTTTTTCTACTGAGAATATTGTTTAAAAATGTTGAAATTGCACCTCTTCCATAAAACAACATAAACTCACTTTATAAACATCCTTTTATTTAACCTCATAGACCCTTGAGAGGAAGGGATCAGAATCCTATTTTCTGAACAGAAAACCAGAGGCCAAAGCCATTAACTACTTTCTTAGTTCACAAAGGAATTCTGTGGGAGAGCCAGTGTGGGAAAATAGATGTGATTCCTAGTCCAGAGTATTACCTATGGAGCTAGCATCTACTTTCCATCCAGGAAAAGTATCACCACTCAGTCTACATTCACATCCTATGGATTCCTTCACTTTGTCACAGGTTTTCTATGACAAAAAACCTTTCTCACAGGTTTTCTTCCTCTTCATTAAAGGAGACATGCAATTTGTTTCATCTACCCTATTTCCTCCCATATTCCTGCAGACCACCAGCTGGTTTGCCATAGCTTTCTTAGCAGCTGGCCCAACAGAATTAAACTTTGGAAGAAGATTCAGCTCTCTCATAGCTTAAGGATGCTACTATTAGATAGGGCCCTAAATTTCCCTGCTGAACCCACAAGTCTGATTCAATCCCCTGTGTTTTCACTGATTTGTTCACTATTACAGGCGAGTAATATGAAAGTCTCCATTAAATTGCTAAGGAAGTGTTTCTTCAACTGCATGACCATACATAATGAATGCCAATGTGGAGTCTGTAAAGATTGTATGGACACATATTTAGACCAATATATTAAATTGTGATGATAAAAGATGCATACCACACCCATAGCATCATGTATTCCTTACTACTAGTATTTCAACTTCAGTCATTCTTCTAAAATAATGTCTCAGAAATAGTCTCTGGGCTATTACTGTAAGCAGAACTATTTTCTGTATTCCAGTGAAACTGATCCAATGGAACATACAGAATTTAATACCCTCTAACATTATTTTAGGTTAGTTTCATATTACAAGTAAAAATACTTTACCAAGCATTTCCTTTTTTTATTTGTCACCCCACACATAATCTGGTGGACCAATCCTAATTTTGACTACAATTTGAACTATCCTCTCACTGAGCAGCCGGGGAAATTTCATTCTAGCAGCTGTTTTGCAAGTATCTACTATTCAAAGAATGGACTTCATCCACCTATCCACCCTCTTCAGATTTTCTTTTCTCACTAATTTAAAAGTGACAAGCATAAAGAATGCAAACATTGTTTTGTAACAACAGCTTTACTGATGGTCAATATTTTTATAGTCATGCAACAGTAAAAACCACTGCTGGAGGGGGCAGTGGTAAAAAAGGGTATTTTTCACTTCAGAGGTATCCTAAAAAATGTCAGAAAAGCAGAGAGCTGTTGATGGAGACAATATAGCAAACCAACACCCAGCTGGCAGTGGAATGCCACATTTGATTTCCTTTCTTTCTGTGAGGATCACCACTTGCTTTTGTCTCTCCCCTTCCCCATAGTATGCCCTTCACATTCATTTCATTCTTCTGAGGACCCAACTGCTCAGCAGTCAGTTTTAAAAATTAAAAAGCATGTAGATAGACACATGAAATTCTAAGAATGTACACATGCCACTATATTATTTTTACATTAAATTCTCTAATGCATATATGAAAAGAAATAGAGAATCCCCACTCCACAGATTTTAAGTATCAGTGTTGCTATCACCTCTTAGAAATTTTATCAGCTCCTCAGGAAAACATAAAGCTACAGCATGCATTATCATTGACAATACTCAGTTTGCACAGGATAGAAAAGTCATGCAGAACAGAAGATAAAAAAAAAAAAACAGTAACTTTATGCAACAGTTTGCTTTTTTCATTGGGTGTTGAGCACCTCTAAGGAGGAGCTATGCATGCTCCCTCTCTTTCCAGACCTAGCAATAGAGCACTTTGTCTTGCATTAATTGTGCAGTAATGTTTCCCAAAAAATCCTCTTATCTTAGATTTTTCTATGATGAGACTTTTTCAGAGAACACAGACATGGGGGTTATTTGTTGCAACACTTCCTCCCCTCTCCACTGCCTTCTCCAGCTGCACATTGGCCCAGGCTGCTGACTTACTCATTTCCTCTCCAAGCTTCCTTTTCTACCACCCTGCTTTACAGGCACGTCTTACCGGGAGTACCCAACTTCAGCACTAGGCTCCAACTGCTGACAGCGTATGGGAGAGCTGCTGTTATTCACGACGCAGAGCACCAGTCTCACCAACACACTAACGGAACAGACCTGATCCTGTGTTTGTGTGGTCCTAACCCCATCCCAACACTTGGTGATTTAACTGCTTACAACATGAAAAAGAATTCAGCGAGGCAATCCAAGCTCGGGCACAGCCTGCTCATGTTAAAAACGATTTCCCCTAGCATTCCTCAACTGCTCGTCATGCTAACCTTCAACAGAGTAAAGGAAATAAATGCTGTTACCCAAATATAGTTATGAACTTCACCTCAATACTTCACACGTAGCTATAAGGAGCACAGTAGAGCTGCTTGGCAGGATCCGTAATGATACAGTACAATTTGTAACACAGTAGTTTAATGAAGTGACAAGACAGAGAGAATCTCACAGCTTACTGCCTTGCTTTGAAAACGTTTCAATCATAAACCATACATGAGGCAGTTGTATAATGCATCCTTATAAAAAGTAATACAGAAATATTACCATCTAGAATCAATGCCAAGTGGGAAATGTCAGATGGATTTCAGAAGTACAGTCAGACTAATGCAATAATAATGCATGACACTTTGTTAGTGTCTTCCACTAGAACAGCTCAACATGCTTTCCAGATTGAAATCACCCCTATTATTTACTATTTCTGTAAATTTGGGGAAACTGAGGTATAAAGGATTTCTTGGTCGATTTTTACTTTTTTTTTTCTTTCTTATGTGGCAAACACAGCTGGGAGTACAACAGCGATCATCTGAGCTGCAACAATTTCTTCTATTTTTTATCAGGTAGTTTTATAAATAGGCTTGGTGGGAAAAGGCATATTCCAAGAATTGGCATCCTTCTGCATATTTTTGTTTGTTTACTACAGAATATAGTTTCAGATCTGAAAATGGTCTCCTGTTGCTATTGAGAAGACAGCTTTCCATACTTAGAGTATGCCTCTGTTGCTCCCCTATGTGCCAGTGCTGCTGCTTAGGAAGAACAGCAGTTGCTGCCAATTGAGTTATGCCAAGACCTCATGACAGATTTCCATGCCATTTAGGAGGATAGGCTATATTTGAAAGATATTTATATATTTGTCCACTATATGAAAAAAAAGATATGTGGGAATAAGCAGATAGTACCCAGTGCTCATCACTTGTCCTTTAAAATACTCTTTAGGAGATGACTGTATTCTCATTCATTAGCATGAAAGAACTGAAATGTTGTTCCCCAGTGCTCATTCTCATGCTGTCTTCTGTGCACAGATTTTTCTTTCTTCCTTATTTTGTAGCAAACAAGAATTGGAGATATGGAAAGAATACTTATCTATTTACAAAAAACATTGTTAGCAGTATACCTGGGTTGCAATGGTTCACAGGAATATACAATACTACTTTTAGCACAGCAGGATCCTGCATTTTATTCTATATCTGGATTATGCCAATAAATTTCATGATTTTTTTTTTCCTTAAAAAAGAAAACAACAACAAAGAAAAAAACAAAAAGAAAAAAAAAAAAAAAACAAAAAACAACAAAACAAACCAACAAAGGAAAAAAGGAAACTGAAACTATGAAAAAGCCCCAACATCAGAATTTTAACAGTCAGCCAAAGTGGAAACATGTCACTTAATAAAAGNAACAAAGAAAAAAACAAAAAGAAAAAAAAAAAGAAAACAAAAAACAACAAAACAAACCAACAAAGGAATAAAGGAAACTGAAACTATGAAAAAGCCCCAACATCAGAATTTTAACAGTCAGCCAAAGTGGAAACATGTCACTTAATAAAAGGACTATGTGACTTTGTAGTGTAATGTGTTTACTCTGCTTAAAATGTTGCCATTGGAGACTAACAGTTGATAGCACTTAGAGCTTTTCACACATAGACATTCATTCAAATCATGCTTGTAGAAGAAAGATTGATGACTTCTGTTGTTCTCCAGTATGCTACAAAATGGGTCATAAAAGCTATATATCTATTTCCTGGGAGTTTTTTCAGTGTGTGGCCTATCCTGGATGTTATACCCAGCAGAGCCTACCTAACAGTCCCAGAGTTCCTGATAAAGAGGATTTGCCAGAGGAGAGGGCATCACCATAACTCTATTTCAACATAGCTATTCTTGGCTAATAAATTGTGGGTAGCAAACCACATGTTGGAGTGTCCTTGAAGCTGTTTGTATTTATAAAAAGCTGGGCAATGGGTTGACTAGAGTTAGAGTAGGGTGAGGAATTCAGATTGCAATGAGATGCCTTTCTCCTTCCTACTGCCTCTACACTAAGAAAAACTCAACTGGAAGTCAGGATCTGACCTTTTAAGTATTTTTTTATTAAAGGTTATTTCTCTGGGTTGCAAAAGGACAATCTATTAGCTTCAGTCCTCCACTTAGTAAAGAAAATGGCTAGCTTTGAAAACAATGGTTCACATTTAGACTGCCATAAGAGACAGGTCAAGCATCTGATTTATATCCAGATTTAACTAACTATAGAAAACACACTACAATTCATTTACTGTAAAGATGGGGTTTGAGGGGTAGTATTTTTTGTAACATTAAGCAAAATTTAAGAGAAGAAAAAATATTCACACGATTAAAAATATATGGCCAGAAAATGAAACTATTATAATGATTTAATTTATAGGCAAGATGGAGTCAATGCACTTCATTTAACAAAATGAAACTAGTATCCAATGACATTCCACAAACCCTGTTTCTGAATTCCACTGAGTAAATGAAAACAATTATGAGCTAAGGAATAAAAAACATTTAGAGAGATACATACTGATTAACCAAAATGTCAGAATCCCTACAGTACAATTCTATTTTGTAAATAGCAGCATGCATCCATCAACACTACTCAGTAATTTTCAGATAAAAATACAATTAAATAAAACTCCAATAATTCCAGCTAAGAAAATTAATAGAAACAGTACCCTTCAACAATCATTGGCAAACTTCACTTACCCAGCTTTAACGGGGCTGGTTTATATTTCCAAGTTTCACTTACAGTTGTGATCTAATCACTGAAGTAACATTTGTACTGACTTATTGTGCTCTCTTTATTCCCATTTCTTCCCAATCCCAACTCAGAATTAATATAATACATGTGTTTGAGACCAATATTCACCAACGGTACAGGGGCAAGACTTCGGATGCATCTGTGCCAGATGAAAGGTAACAGTATGAGCCTCTGTGTGTGTGTTTGTATTTAAGGTTTGCTAAGAAATTTGTATATTGCACAGTTAAAATCCAGCTCTTTACAGAATGAAATAACTTGTTCATCCTCTGAAAATAATCATAGTGATTTGATTTACAGTTTAATCGTTGGTTTATTGGCTTACACTCTTCAGTCCTGTGCAATAGCAATAAAGGACCACAGGAAGGTGCCAGATACTCATCCTGCCGCTGCAGATCCAACCAGACAGCTGCTTCTCCGCAGACTTGTGCTTCTGGAAAGTGATACTTGTTAAGGGAGCAACACCATCACAGTTATTAATACTGGCCTCAAGCTTCCTGAATTAACAGGAGAAAATACTAAGTGCCACACAGAGCAATCTTCCAAAACAGCCAAACTTGAGACTCTGCTACAAATACTTCATATACTCGCCTATACAACATTGAAATTATTTCTTAGATACACAGTTCTAACTTTAAAGTAGTTTTCAGCATCCACTTAGTAAAAGTACAATAAAATACAGGACCTATTATTCGATACAGGTTTTACATAAAACATTGATTAAAATTATTATCTCAGATAATTTTATTAGAGAGAGGAAGACCAGGATTCCCTGCTGCACACAAGTGTTATACCTAGAGACACCTCTCAGAAGGTGAATCTGTCAGCATTTTAGTTCAAATAAGGAGTGCTCTTCCAAAGGCTGTATCCTATCAGCTATGCTTCCTCAGAGATCACTTTCACAAGAAGTGAGAGATGTACCTCAACAGCATGCTGCATGCACTCTATTCACTAACTGGCATTTAGTCCATTCAACAAAATGAGAACTAATCCAAGTAACCATCCACTCCCAAAATGCACAGCTTAGACACTGGCTCCTTAGTACCAAACTGGTTTTCTCTACAGAGCAACTCTTCATGTTAATGTTGACATATGTATGTCCCAGAAGTGATAGGAGAGAATGAGTACATGAAAAAAATTGCTGACTATCCTATGTGGTGAGACATAATGAGATGCTTTTGTAAGCTGGTATGATGCTACAGTAATGGCAAATGTAAGAGGAAGACATGCTCTGTCTTGATAGCGGTGATGTGTGAAGAAATTAATTTGATCGAAAGTACAGTGCCAGCATTCTTTAATACAAATAAACGAACTGAAATACATGAAATTCCTTCCCTCTTCTGTACATGCACATGCACTTGAACATCATCCAAGCCCACCCAAAGCTTGAGCCAGTGACAGCTCCTGACTAAAGAGATCTCCCTTGGAAGAAACAGCTGATTTGTGAAGAAGCACCTGTGCCTGTCCAATGGGAGAAGGGTAATAAGAAGGCCATATTTCTACTTTTCTGGGCATCCAGGACAGCAGTGATGGCCCTCTACATCAGAGGCCGCATTCTATCACCCCGAATGAGATTTCCTATACTCTAAAGTAGCATAAACTTGCATGAATCATGTCTCATAAACATCTTGTCACTGCCAGGATAAGTTTCATGATTAGTCCTCCATTTACTTTAATAAGCAAAGCTAAGTTTTCTGTAAAGGAAAAAATAAACTGAATTTTCACAGGTTTCCTTTGCGACTCACCAATATCCCAACACAAAATAATGAAGGAAAAGTTCCTACAATCTCAGACCTGACTGGAAATCACAAAGTAATTTGCAGAACAAAATTGCCCTTGCTTTGCTGATAGCTTTTTTGTTCACAAGCAAGAAGCCACTCTTGGTATCAACCAGGCCATTCCTGGATGGAGTGGGCACCTGCCTTAGCAAAGCAGCACAGGCTTCTCACATGGAGCCAAGGAGATTCCACTGTGAAACTACTCCAGATTTTCCATCGAAGCTCATTTTAAGGATTTATAACTTGGATAGAGACATTCTTTCCACACTGTGACTTGGCATTAAAGAACTTGGGCCAGGGATCAAACTAACCCTCTTTTCCAGCACTTCTTTTTAAGTATGGGAAGGCAAATTTCTTATATATAAAGATGCAAAAATATTAAGATATGCTTTTGTTCTTTTCTTGTGAGAAAACAGTGGCAAGTAAGACTGCAACTGACTTTCAATATAAAGTCTCCATCTAACTTGTGCATTCTGAGGCTTAGAAACTGATTTGAATTGTCTGGTTTCCTCCCATGTGGAAGAACAGTTTTGCAAATCAAAATAAACAAAATAAACTGCTTGCTTTCTGAGCTACATATTTAAAACAAGACACTTTAATTCCTGCTATTTTTTTCTCTGGGCTTTGATGCTTAAATGGTGTTTGTCATTGACTATGATTTTAATATCAATAAATATGTTGCACACATTCAGCACCTTTAGAGAGGTGCTAAAGGTAACACAACATTAATGTGAAGTAAATATGTTAACGACTTCAAGCTTAAGTGATCTTAGCCCCTTCTTACTGTCATTAATTTCTATTAAAACAGGTTTTGGTGATGAATGTATGAGTGGCATTTGTCATGTGTGCGTAACCATTTTGCATTTTCTGTCTAGCTGAAGCTTAGACAAATGAAATTATGCTTACACAGATGACAGCCTACACATGTATTTCTTCAGTTCAAGAAATGCTAAAGAGCGTTTCAGGAATTGAAAGACTAAGTATGCACCTCAATACAGCAGGAATACCACTGTACCAATTTCCCCTCTATCACCATTAAAAGCACCATCCATCATAAAGGCCTGCCCATTCTGATGGTAATAATGCTTAAACGAGCAATCATCCAGCACAATAAAATTTATGCCAGAAGTAAATTCTGCCAGTCACTAATCTTAAATAACAAAAAGAAGATATAAATCTTCTCAGAAATTTGTCAACAGAAGGCTTTTCATCCCAAATAAGATTCAGTATTACAATTTTCCTAACTACTTAACAAAAGACCTCTCATATACAGCTTTTATAACACAGCCAGATCTGGGAAGATCATATAATGAAAAGAAAAAGGTTCCAGATTCCTACTAAAAATGTTCTTAACACCCTTTCTTTCTATGATAAAAGGGGAATCTGCCTAAAGGTGAAGACTCTGGTGGCACATCATATGGAAAAAGGAGTGTCTCAAGAAGGGAAGTCCTTATGACATGGGACTGTCTTTCATCTGTGTTCAATCTGCAGTCTCCCATGCAAATCTTCTAACACATATTCCACCTTCTGCATTGTACTACATACTTCTATACGACTATTGCATACCCCAAAATAACACCAAAGATATGTGATTCATGACTCTGATTTTGTCCACCTACAACTTGTTTCTGAAGACAGAAAAAAACCCTCTTAGCTCAATATTGAAACAGCAACCTCAAGATCCAGCCCTCCTGCCAAAGAAAAGGAAAATATATCCAGTAATAGTTAAATGCACCACTTCTCATGGAAGAGATTTTTAATACCAAACTAGCACATTCTTCTGCTGAATACTGGCATACTGATATGCAAAATTCGGGTCTGAAGATCAAGGTGGTTTAGATAATAGATATAATGAAGATGGATAATGATCTGAAGGTACTACACCCCTGAAGTGTAGTACCTTCCATTATAATATTGCAAAGCCATTTACATAGGATCAGGTCTTAGCTATGTAAAGATCCATCCTTATAGACATGAACATTCAAGTTATTGAGGCTTTGAGATAGGTAAGGTTTATAGCTCTGCTCACACAGACATCTTTGCATAAACACTGGACTCTGTTGCTTGAAACTAATATCCAAAGTATGATATCTGCATCTCTTCTCCTACAAACAAGGTAGAGATGTTTTACTTATTAATGTATTATCGCAATCTTCTGACATGAATTTTAGGACACAGAAAGAAATGACCTGACAATGTTCTGCAACAGCAAAAGGCTGATACCTCAAGAAAAGAAAGGTCTTGAGAAAGCTGTGCGGAAATGGAAGCACATTTTTCTTCCCCCCTATAGTTATCACCTGACATGTAAGTATAAACGGTACTTTATCTCTAGGCATATGGTGTTTGTTGTTTGTTGGGTTTTTTTGGTTTTTTTTTTTTTTTTTTTTAT
>NDXB01007071.1:0-17126 GCA_002631895.1 Agapornis roseicollis
GTCCCCTAATCATCTTCGTGGCCCTCCTCTGGACTTGTTCCAACAGCTCCATGTCCTTTTTATGTTACACACATTTTGCTAGCCAGTAGCAGACATCAAGCATTATTCCTTTCTCCTACCCCTCTCTTTAATAGGGAGACGAGATAAGAGAAAGTCTTCAGTCATGGCATATGCATTTTCTGTGAAGAAAATAAACTAAAGCAACTGGATAAGTATCAGTGTGCAAAAAAGCACAGCCCAGGTGGAATACTCAGTGCACGCACTCTCAGTTTGCTATATACTGCAGAATATTTATACAAATATAGGGAACAATCAGTGGCAATAGGAGGCAGCACTTGTGGTTTAGACCAGTCCTAGTCTGTGCCTTCAGAGACCTATTTCAAACCAGCTGGGCATTAACCTAAATAACATTTACTTGAGTTTGAAATAAATTATACATGCTTGGTCCTAACTTCTTGTTTCAGAATGCAACAATATTTTAGTTTACCCTGAAGTGAGGACAAAATGAATCATGTAATTCTAAGTGGATGCATTAAGCATGCTAAATGAGGAACGGGCATAATCATTTAAAGCAAAAGCAATTAGATCACAGGAATGCATTTAAATACTTACAGCAGCAATTATTTTATTTCCAGCTACTTGAGACTATAAGACCGTAACCTGAAAATTTAGTCAATGACTTTTGATTTGCAGACAAGTGCTAAACTACAGGATTTTAGCTTTCCATGGTTAACTGATCAGAACATGCTTTCCATTCATTCTTGGTGTTTAGATTTTATTGTTAATGCAGAAAATCGCCATAATCCTGAAGGTGCAGTGTCAAATAAATGGAACTTAATATAGAAATAGCAAGTCCTGTTGCACTTTTTGGTAATTCTTCATATTTAATTAATGTAAAACTTAATTTTTGAATTTTAATTCACTGACAATTAGCTTCATTAACATAAAAGTATGATTGCCTGTGGTGTTTCATGTCCCTCTAGAAGACTAACTCAAAAACATACAGACTTTGGAGAGGGAGAATGAGAAGTAGAAATGCACTGGAAACAGCCTAAGGTTGCATTACTGAAAGCAAAATTCCCTGTACAAACTCAAATTGAATGGGATCTTGGACATGACAATAGAAGGCGGATTTCATAAAGCAAGTTGAGGGAATGATGACTGGAGGAACCTGGCAAAGGTAAAACAGGAGATTCCTCAAGAGGAGATACAACAAAACAACTATCTGAATTAATTTGAAGAAATGTTGACAATGACTTCACATAGCCTTTTAAAAGACTGAGAAATAAATTAGAAGGATTAAATAGCATCTATCAATTGTCAGAGGGATATGCCTCTTGTTTCTCCTCGTCTTGTTCATCATCAAGTTCAGCATTATCACTAGAACATTTTTTACCTTCTTTTATAAGAGTTACAAACAGCAGTCCTGATGCCGTGAGCATGGCAAAAGTTGCTCGGCTGTGCCTGATATTCTCTGCTGCTCAATAATCTATCCTATTGCAACATGTTTCTAGCATGTTTCTATAATTAATGTATTGAAGAATAAACCCAATAGAGTTTTCTTTATGGCAACCTGAGGAACAATACTAAAATGAGAGTTATGTATGTATATGCAGGGTTTAGCCCTCTGTAGAGGACCCAGGCTTCGCATGAAATTGCTCTTCAGCTTGATAGGCAAACAGGAACAAAATACACTGATCTTCAGCTCAACATAATGGTGGTATCTACATTGCAAAGCAAAGAGGTGAAATTTCATGTTAGTGTCATATCTTATAGAAAGAAATAGCATTTGCTTGTTTTATTTATGCAAGTTTAGATGACACTGACATACATAGACACAAAAAGGAGGATCTTTAAGCTCCCTTCCAACCCCAACCGTTACATGATTCTATGATCAGGAAAATATGTGCAAAAATAAGCATATTCTGTTCTTGAATGTACTCAGTTAACAATAACTGCCATATTAGTGAATGACAAACATCTCAGACTGAAAACCATTTTTCTGTTAGAAGTGCATTAGAGATGTAATCTTAGATTTTGATAATACACCAAGAGTATATTATCCAGGAAAAATCAAAAATGTATTATTGATTGCAAAATTTAAACAAAGTTAACAGATATCTACTATTAGAATTCTCATTAGGCCAATGTAAGACCTCTGGAATGTGTTTTTGTAGATGGCCTGACTGTCTTCTCTAATGACATAATTTTGCAGAGAAGAATCATTTGATGAATGATTAATATACTGAAGTGAAAAGTAGTTGAAAAAGAGGTAGGAATTGTTTTATGGTTCTGTTAATTTATTTTTCCTCTATGAGTAAAAAACACTTCATAAGAGGAAGTTAAATCTTTGAAGAGTAAAATATGCCAGTAAAGAAACAATCTCCCCTATGCAAAATATTACTATATATGTAACTTCTTCAAAGGCAAAGAAGCAAGCCAACTGCATAACACATCCGTCACTCTGTCAGTATAGAATATCAGGGGAAAGGAGAGAAAGGAAAGTTAGATTTTGAAATTATATTACTATCAGAGCAATAAAGATATAGATTTTTCACTGATACCATTTATCAACCAAAAATAACATTTGCCCCTCCTTCAAAAGCAATCTGGGAAATGAATTTTTGTGCTATCTATACAGAGCACACAGCCTAGATATAACTTATTTTAGTTAGTCATCATAGCTGATTTAAAAGCTATGTGAATGTTGCTACTCAGATATTATTATGGACCAAATGGTCATTCTCTCAACCTCCTCCTGTCTGAGCCCAGAGGGCTTGTTATCAGTAAGTTATGAAAACACTCAGCTTCAGCAAGCTTTTTATTCTTCTGCTCTGAAAGCACTAGGGAGGTGCTATAACATGAATTTAACTCAGGTGGCAATCACATGAGGCATTGTTGCACATGTCAGGTGCCACTTTCCCTCATCACATGGTAAGAGTTTGACTAGTCATAAACATCAAAACAAGTATGAACACTTTTAATGATAGGAATTCAGTATAGCAGGGACGTTTCCCTCACCATGTTTTTTCTGCTTCCAGTACACACACGTATACTGTCATATCCTCACCATTTGCCTTAAAATGATGTTCTAAAGGTTTTTCTCTGTCTATAAATGTTTCCAAATCTTGTTGCCTCATCTTTAATCACCATGTTATTATCTAATGTCCCAAGTAGTAGTAAAATATAAGATAACTCAGCTACTGAATAATCATTATCTTAACCTAGACTTTGTAATCATAGGAGCATAACTCATTTTTTCCACCAAGTACTTAAAAAAGTAGCAACCAATAACAAATTTCAACATTTAATATCACAGTAAGCAGAATGAGTTTTGCCATCAATTTTAATAGGACTAATCTCATATCTAATTAATGTATTCTTCTTAACAAGACAAAAGTCAGTAAGCTTCCAATAGAAAATTCTAATTTCTTCATCGGAGAGTACTTTAAGAAGTATTTTTGACTTGTACCTAGACAAGTGACCCAGGGTGCTGCAGGAAACGGCTAGCATAGCATTATACTTGTCACCCAGAAAGAGAATAGACTATACTGGAGGCTTAGCCTTAATCATATTTAAGCATAGATTCCAAAGACTATGAACTAAAACACAGCATCCCTGAATTCCATCTTCTGTCTTCAGAAACACCTGGATTCCTATCTTTTTCATCCAGATAACTCTATTGAAGAGCACTGATTACACTGGTATTTGTTTCAGAAATAGAAATCTAAAGCATACAAAAACACTTGTCACATCTAGAAGGCACAGAACAAAACATAAGTCTTTTGTGGTATACAACTTCAAACCTTCTCTCTAACACTAGCCTGAAAAGGGCCAAGAATAAGGAACGGACATGTTTGTATACCTAGAGCCCACAGAATTTGATAAGTTTTCATGAAGAAGAGCTTATAGCATTGTTCTCCCAATCAAGTAAGTCTGCAGCAACTCCAGTGTTAAGCAATGTAGAACAGGCTAGATTTTATGACCCAGGGGTGGCAAAGCCTGAAGGAAATATTGGGAAAAATGATATTTATTGAGTCTAAATTTCCATTTCCACCTTGAATACAATTCTAACATGATCATGCAGATGAATTTGAATTTAATAAATTCTGTGCAAGAAAATAGTCTGTTTTACAAAAAGAAAACTTATATGACACAAACATATGAAACAAACCTCTTTCTTCAAGCATGGATGAGAATTCATTTAAGGTTTCTTTCTCCAATGGGTATTTAACAGAAGCTTTATTCATCTAATTGCTTTTAAAATGACAAAAATCAGTGTTTCTTTCAAATCAGGTATGAACCAAAGTTATCTCATGATGAGGCTTGAATTATCTTTAGTTCCTCCTCTTCAGAATTTTCTTTTATGAAAGAGATTTAGGAAGAGGCTCAGTTGTGTGTGACAAATTAATGTTGTAATGACTGATAAACAGACAGGCTATCATATTTGAAAACAGAATCTCTTCTATCAAAGGAAAATAAAGTGCTCCTGAGTACAAAGGCAGTATGCTTTTTGTCTCACTATATGTAATACTGCCGTTATCCTTTCTTACTAGACAACATATCAGCGAAGAGCTTCACTTCCTGTCCTCCTTTTTAGTTCACTGATCATAGCATAGGGATGTGGATAAGACTCAAGAATCATTCTGGGGAAAAAGAAATTTGAAATCTAAAAAAAAAACCAAAACAAAACTAACAAGACCCCCTGCACCTCCCCGAAACTCACCAATCTGCTACATCCCAGCCTGAAAATTGCTTTCAGTAATAGAATGACAGGCAGAAGCCTCTGAAGATGATGAAGTGGGCTTCAAATACGTATCAACAAGAAAAGTATAATATTTGGGAGTCTCTTTGTTTCTTTTAATCGATACTTCTTGTCGATTTTTGTGCTCAAACAGAAAATCTGCCTTTTTAAAACGTTAGTTTTATGGAAACATCAATGATATTTCTGAAAATGGACCTGCCTAAGATGACGTTGGATCTTTAAACGGATACACAGGATGTCTTTTAGATCAGTGTCTCCTCAGTTTGGGAAGAACCATCACCCAGGACATAATGAGCTAAGAAAGTTATTTGCAGCTTTAATAATGTACTAGTAATTCTATTTCAGTTACTTTGAACTTTAGAATACATGAATTTATCTATTTGCTCTTGAAATTACAGATGAGTGAATTTATGATTTTTTTTTTTAAAGATAACTTTAATTCTTTCATCCAAGATGTCTTCATAGAATCACAGAATTGTTAGGGTTGGAAAGGACCTTAAGATCATCTAGTTCCAACCCCCCTGCCATAAGCAGGGACACCTCACACTAAACCATGCTACCCAATGCTTTGTCCAACCTGGCCTTGAACACTGCCAGGGATGGAGCACTCACAAATTCCTTGGGCAACCCATTCCAGTGCCTCACCACCCTTGTAAATTCTTGATTTATTAAGGTNCCATGCTACCCTTTGTCCAACCTGGCCTTGAACACTGCCAGGGATGGAGCACTCACAAATTCCTTGGGCAACCCATTCCAGTGCCTCACCACCCTTGTAAATTCTTGATTTATTAAGGTAAGGTAAACACTAGTTCTGTCAGATGCTGCTTATCTTTCATCATTATGGAACTAAATACATTCTCAGAAAGAAAAAAAGTATACAAATATTACCCTAATAATACCTTCCCTTAAAGAAGATAGTAATAGACAAATGTTTGCTAATTCAGCAGGTATGTTTACAACATAGAGTCTTTAAATTTGAGCTATCAGTTAACACGTGTAAGTAGAGCTGATAACCATTAAAAGCATCAACATAACATATATTCACTTTCACTGTTTTACTAGAATGCCCCTAAGGATAGAAGCGACAGTTATTGATAAATGCAAGCAAAATTCAGGCCCACAAAGAGATGTATAGTTTATATGTTTGAATGTTCTTGCATTTATGTGGATTATCTTTACAATCAATTCACAAGAAAATAGGAAAGGTTGGGACCTAGAGGGTACATTTTCAAAGCTTTATACAGGAGTTACACTCATTAATTCTATTAATGAATAACAGGATTAGTGTATACACCACTTATGTGGCTTTCTGAAAGTTCCACATTTAGACAAAACTTAAGCAGATGAAATTAAAAAAAAAAAAAAATAAAAATCCTAATAACATGTCAACCAGTGATTATGCCTTTGTATTCATGTATAAGCTGCTCAACAGTACTTTCATGTTTTTGTTGGAATTACCGCTGCTGGAAGCAGTAATTCTAAGACAGATTTTATGTTTTGGATACTAACATAGAAATAGTCCTGTCCTGCTGAATCTTCCATTTCTTCTTTCCACACTGTAAAAACAGGCACATTGATATCTCTATAAAAGATACTACCCAGCATGACAATGCCCTCTACGTTAAAGAGGACATACAGGTTAATGAAATGTAGGATCAGCATTTCTCTGGCAGTGTCTGCACATATTCTGGTTGCCAAGCTACAAAATACATTCAAACTTTTTGGGGTTTCATATATAAAAACAGCTTTTGGGAAAAGTGCCCAGACAAACATCTGTGGATGAGTGTTTTTTATTTGCTCACAGAATAGGCACTACATCATAAGGATCAAACTTATCCACTTTGTCTCTCACAGGCAATCTAAAAAAATCCACATTTAGTTGCCTGAGGATTCACCTTTCTTATCTCTTTAATCTTGAAAAGAAGGACCATAACAGGAATCAGGTGAAGTCAGTTTTCACAGTTACTATGCTAGATCAATTTCTTAGGCAACGAATTGAAACCATGAGCTCATTCCACACAACTTGCAAAACAATTTCCATATAAAATGGATTTTGACCAGAGTAAACTGGCACATAAGAAAGATTCTGGTAAAAAAAATTATATCAGATATAAACTAGTTGACATTCTTTCCCAGTGCTGTGTATATCCATTAAACCCTGTAGAATATTTTCAGGCTAAGATTATGTTGAACTATTAACTTTCTTCACTCAGAATATGCATCAGAAATATTTGATAAAAGCCCTTGAAGAAAAGTAATTGAAGCACAAGTTGGACACACGACTAATTTTCCTTTATCTTGAAACAAGTATTACCATGAAATAGATTACACAGGACTTCTATTAATTTTCAGCAAAGCATGAGCATTTCTACCACTGCCATTATGTATTCTCAAAGCCAAACACAGAAACTTTACCTGAAAACCAACTATTTCATAATATGCATGATTAAAATCCTTTTTACGGGGGGGTGGGGGTGGGGAATGACCCTAGAAAAAATTGAGAGGAAATTTAAATCAAAGAGGAAATTTAAATCACTTCGCCACTGGTAGACAAGGTATGTCTTAGATGCAGTAATAAGTTCATGTTTTTCAAGCTGTTCAGTGTTAGAGAAGTTCAATTTAATATTTTTAATTCTATGCAGATATTTTTTCATTCCTCTAAAGCTAGCATTTTTGTCCTCTAGACAAAAACGGTCTAAGCTTTTACAGAACTAGTATCTACGTATTCTGTAATTTTCTGTGCACTGTAGAGGGGCAAAACAATTGCTTATGAATTCTATGGAATAAATCTTAATGAGAGGTCTGAATGTCTCCTACTTCCTAAGTTCAAAGCTGAAGTCTGAAGCCAGAGTATTTTGGACACTGCAAAACAGGGATCCTAAAACACAAAAAATAAACTGGGTTTGGATTAATACCTGTCCAATTATACAACAATCTTTGTGAAATACCACCAGAAGATATCCCTTCCCCCAGAATACCATCAAGCACACTGCGAAATGAAAAACATCTCATAAAAGTGTTTAGCAATTACATTTTTCTGCTTTGTGCATCTGGTATAGTTCTGAATGCACAGCCTATATATAGCATCTGTGGATGAAATAACCAAAGGGCAGAACAATGACAAACTCACCGGGTTGCCCAAGCAGAATCTTGCTTCAACTCCCACCCAAGCAGCAAGTTGATATACATAGTGTCAAAGAAAAGGTACTACCAATCACCAATTATACCGTCAGCTTCAAGGTACCTTTAATTAATAATTAAGTAACATTCAAAGCACAAACCTTACATATTTGTTACAAACCTTAGAGTTTGCTATGAGAGTTATCATGGTTTGATCACTATTCAAAACACTGAAGCTACCAAACAGATGTGTTGGCCTATATGAGCCCTTCTAGCTAAAATATGGAAATGGTTTAAACCCATATCTCAGTTCTGAGTATTTCTGAAGAAGAAAACAGAATTTGATTTATTAGCTTTAAAGGGACAGACTACAACTATAGAATTAAAATTGCATCAGGGCATGACAGGCAGGGAAGGGAAACATTTCCTACTACAGTGACTGAACATGCTGAGAATGCTGCTGAGACACTGGCCTTTGTGAGGAGGGAGATTAGGGATGGAAAGCATTACACATCTCTCATTTTCCTTCCCCAGTAACAGCCAATCACTTCAAGAAAGTGTACACTGCACATATATAAGGTGCCATATTTCTGTTAGAAGGGAGGTATTTATTTGCCCCCTCCATGTTCTGCTGTAATTCATTTCCACTTGGCATTACAGTTGTAAACCTTGCCCAGTAGGAGCAATAGCTCTCCTAACAGCAGGTAAACGGAAATATTTTAATGTTTTACTTTTAAAAGGATTCACCAAGGCCTGCTTGATTACCTTGTTATAATATTTTATTTGTTCAGCATGCTCTAGTAATTTTAAACTTGCAGTGATACTTCAGTACCTCCATAGAGACAATATTCCTTTTCTGCACATATCATGAATTGGAACTTTAAGATCTGCACAGGCTCCTTGACCTAAAAAGTTGGATTAGTATTACACAAGTCACTCATGGCAAAGTGACTTAAAATAAATTGATTAAAAATAGCTTGGTAACATTGTGGTTCTAACATGTGCTTGGTCATGCTTATTGGAAAAGTTGTAATTTTTATATTTAGATATATTTATTTTTTACAACAGACTAGGAAAAGAGATGAGGGGAAATTCTTCGTAAATCTAAAAGAACATAAATCAAGTAGAATTAGATATTCAAAGCAATGTAATCTGCAAGTTACTGAATACTTCTTGTGAGTATAATAATCTTTTCATTTACTTCAGAGCTAAGTCAATGTTAGGTTTCAATTTTACTGCCCATGTATGCAATTTAAAATTAAAAAATTAATCTATGTAAGTCTTTCCACAAGGTATTAGAGAAAAGGTCTTTCTTTTCGTTGCATATGTAGTATCTAGTTACAAATATGAAAGCTCTGTTTGTATAAAAAGGCCACCTGGGGCTGTGCCCTGTGATCATATAGCCCATTTATTGCACCTCTAGCTATACTGTTGTGCATAAGTAGCTCATGCAAATCAGACAGAATGCTCCAAAGATCAAACTTTGCTTGGTGCCTGTCAGGATTTTGTCCATCAAGGGGATAAGAACCAGCCATTACACATCTATTCTATTAAAACTCAAAACACAGAGAACTTTATGGTTCTGTATATATTTCAGGAGGATTACAGTGTTCAAAAGAAACAATAAGGTTAGAGTCACATACAAGTGACTCAATGTTTAGGCTACGCCATGTGCTTTTACTTTCTACCTTTTTTATTCCTGTAGGTCATAAAGATTGTCTAAGTGCACACAAATTAGAAATTTGATTGCACAAAAATATGCTCTAATGCACCACAAAGATCTGCTTCACTGTCAAAGAATACAGAAGGTATTTGAGAAAATTTTAACTGACTTGGCAAACATGGCAAGAGCATAATGAGGTTGCATGGTATCTGTTCAAGGCTGTCTAACTCCATGAAATAGGATGGATCATAATACCACATAATGGTCTGTTCTGACCTCCTTAAGAAGTCCATGAAAACTACAGTTTAGGCACATGCAAACTGTAGTTGAGAACCATTGACTAGCTATATGTGGGAAGCTCTAGCTCAACTATAAATTGAGACTGTCAAGAGGGATGAGTGGCATACCCGATGTATTTATTATAATGCATAAATGAGAAAGGAAGGAGGAGTAAAAGGCAATGAATAATTGTTAATGCTGCATAGCCAAAGGACACTCCATTAACATAATAAAAATGCATATTAGGACACTCTGGAGTGTAAGAAGAAATGCCAAAGAATCATCACACTTTCTCTTCTTCATGTGTAGGTACCATATCCAGAGTAGCTGAGCAGGCTGCCTGTTGCCTTTCCAAGGGAGTAGTGAGAAGTCTCAAGCAACAGAACAGATAATTCTTTTAAATTCTGGTTTCTGTGACAGCATACACAGTCATTGTATACATAGTGAGAAAAGGCCCATCTTCCTCCTTTTTCCTCATATTGCTGAGCTGCACTGAGTTGTGCAAGATTCCTACTGACTTCAGTGGTTACACTTTGGGTACAATCTTCCTGGAATTCCATAGCATTTTACAGTCCACAATAAGTTATTGATTTACCTTTATTGTTTTTCTTCTTGGTTTTTACTTAATTAGAGCCATTTACTTAATTAAAACCAAGCAGTAAATGGTCTTTTTAACATCACTCTTAAGATACTAGAATACTATTTTGGCTATCATTGCAAACCCAATTATTTAATTACTTGGAATTTTAAAATAAAATAAAATAAAATAAAATCTAAAACAAAACAAACCCTAAACACAACTATCTATTCTTTTCTGCTTTCCATGTACAGCTAAACATTTATCAGATCATTGCAAATACATACATACGAACTTCAATTTTCACAGGATAAAATATCAGGATGTTCCTAACAACACACAAAGAATAAAAAGGCTTCATTAGAATCGTGTTTTTCCATCTATGAGGATTTTCCTCAAAAGATCAGGTTTTAAAAGGCCACAGATGATAATAAAAAGAAAAAAATGAGAAATTAATTTTCGGATGCCTGGAGCACCCTTCACTCTACTGAAGACAGTAAAAATCATGATACGCTGTGATTAAGCTCTTCTGTAGTTGTTCATACCAGTAACCATGCAGTTAGGCCATCCAAAAGTCAGACTTTAATTTTCTAGAAGTCTCCTTCACTGATGGTTGCACATTCCTTGGAGCAGCTTAGTGTAAAATAGAACTTATGTAGAGCTGGGTAGGAAACTACTGAGAAATTGGAAATCTTGTCCTAAGTTAAATTCAACCTAGCATATTTCTATTAGCAAAAAATATAAAATTGAAGCTATTCCAAATATTTAGTTTGGGCACTTACCCTTTTCATGATGAGGACTAAATTAAAAAAAAACCAACAAACAAAATAAGGTCACAAATAAAAAAACCCATCAACAATAAAACCCAAAACCAACCAACCAGAAACAAACCAACCACAAAACAAAATCAAACCTGAAAAAAATGAAATTAAAAAAGCTCATGAAAATGAAAAAGAAATGGGGAAAAAAAAAGGCTCAAAAAAAAAAAAAGGCAAAAAGCTCATTACTGAAAAGATCCAATTTTGAACCTGGAAACCAGAATATCATGTATGAAGGATTTTAAATCAAAGCCAAATAATTCTAAGAAAAATGTGCTGCATAAATAGATGCATATATAAAAATATAAATATATAATAAATAAAACAGAACTTCTTAATATTTATTAAGGGGAAAAAGCCCCTATTTCAGATTGTAGTATTTTCAGCCAGATAAAAGTGATTAAATTTGTGGTAACTGCATACAACATTCCTTTCTAAATAAAGGGATAGAGCAGCAGTATTATATGGTGAGTGGTTAATAATATTCTTTTTCTCTATCCTCAGTATTAATTTATATCCAGATATCCTTCATCTTAATGAATATAAAAACATTCATAAACTTAGTTTGGTGTTTTCATAGTACAAATATTTCAAGCACTTATTCAGCATTCCCCAAATTTCTTTTTTGTAGGACAACAATAGATAGATTATCTGTAGGACAGATAATACTCCTGTTACTAGCAAACCTTTAGCATTCATAGTTTCTTAGTATTTTATGCTCCTAGTCATGTATATAACTGCTGATTATTTGATTGTAATGAATCATGGTATGACAGATCTTTTTACAGATGTTCAGAGAATTAATCATTTTTATTATGAGATTTGCAACATACACAGACTTTGTATTTAGTAATGCTTATCCTAAAAATAATCAACAAAATATTAATCCACATCTGAATGTCATTGGGAATGTCAGAGAAGCCTTTGAACAGCAAAAGCACAATCTGCTTTATGTACCTGAAGTCCCAAGTAGGGTTGAGAAAACATAACACAGGAGTATATTTTTCATCTTTCTGTGGAAGTGCAAGCACATTTAAAACCATCACTCATAACAGTATATCAAAATCTCTCAGTATTGCTTGTTGAAACTGGCTTTCAAGATAGAGGCTGAACAAAAAGACCTTTTAAAATAAGTTTGAGGGAATATATAAATTGTCTGAACACTGCCACGGACAATCAGTTTTAATAGCGTATGTCCAACAGCATGTATGGTTACTTGCTGTTCTGGGAGCCTGCCAAAGAAAGACCTATCTAGAAGCTGTGGGGGAGAAGGTGGGGATTGGGTGGGTGGATCAAGAGAAAACTGATAATAACCCATAACTTTACCTATTGTAAAGCCTTTTATTTAGTATCCATCATCATACAATCAGTGTTCCTGAAACAGCATTAAATAAATCTTCATTTTAATACAGAAACAATTTTTAAAAAAGCCTGAAATTCCCTACCTGTTGACAAACTGCACAATAAAGCATTCAAGATTTATCCTACTGTGCAACTTTCCAGAAGAGCATCTGAGAATTACTGATGACACAAGCATCACTCAATCATTGACTGGTATAAGACCACCTAAGTTTTGTAGATTGAAAACAGCTAAACAGCAGAGTCTGTACACCAAAATCAGCAGGAAACCTTACAGTACCTCTTAATACAGTACCTAATTACTATCTCTTAAAATATATTCCTCTTTTAACTTTTAGGAAATGTATCACTAGAGGAGACTATTTGTTAAAGCAGCAACTGCCTCCCTTTTTCTAAATAATTTAAATGAACCATATTTCTGACAGACACTGGTAATTCTGGTTAGCAATTTTACTACTAAAGACCTTTGATGAGACCAGCTTGAGCAGTATCTGTGTGGACTCTGTAAATAAAGTTGTGTCTGCTGTGAGAAAGTGCGGCACGAGTGTGTGGTGACTAACAGCATTCTGGTTGAACCACTAAGAGAAAACCTTCAACAGCTAATAACAACAGCCCATGGCAGCACTTCAGATGCTGAGCCCAGAGCCCAAGAATCCAGCATGCAGCTGGCAGACAGCTCAGCTTTAATGGAACTCATAAGTTGGTTTCTTCCTACTCTTGCACATTCACTGCTACTCACATCACAAGACACAGCCTTATGGCTTTTCACCTTAACTAGCAGTGTGAGTACCATGCTGCTCAGATTGGAGGAAGGCCAAGCACCATGCCTGAGAGAGGCTAGAGAAGGCAGTAGGCACTGCCAGTGCCAACCACTAATGCAGTGTGGTTGGCAGCTGTCAAGCATATATGCTGCTGGGTCTGCACCCTCGCCTCCCCAGTGAGCTTTCTGATCTTGCCCCATGACTTGGTCCAGCCCATCAACCTGGGAATTAAGCTTGGTCCAGAAATATGCTTTTCTAAAGTAAAAATGTGTTGGAGAGACTCTAAATCCAGACCTGTACCAAATATTGCATGATCACAGGACCCCAACATCTGTCTGACCAGCTTAAGCTCTTGCACTTTAGATTTATGGATCTGGAAGAAGACAAGGAGGAGTTTTGCAGCATACAAGCTCTCTCATCTAAGGATGGAGAGCTTTAATTTTCACTACCAGAACTATTTATGCCTTTTGTATTCAGAACAGCAAGGATCAGATGAGAGCCTTAACTTGGAAGGGCTCAAAACCAAAGCAGATATGAGATCTGCAGCTTTCGTTTTTTGCAGCATCTCCTACTTTGCCAGTTTAAGGCCCTGACCACTACTGTGAAGCACTGAGATCAGTGCACATGCCTCAAGCTGACAGCAATTTGAAGTGTCACACTGCACAGCAATAAGCAAACACTCTTTATTTGTACCTGCCTATACCCCTTTACCAAATCCACCTGTTTGTCAAAGTCAAGACAGCAACTAAAAGCTGAGACTGAAGAAGCCTCTCAGCTTCTCACAAAAGGAGAATTTACCAAGGAATTTTAAAATACATTTTGACATAGTCTGTGACATAAAAATCAACTTGCCTCCCACAGGATCTAAATATTTAGGACTCCTTTCTTGACTATTTCCTGGACTTCTGATCTTTTCTTGCCTTCTCAATTTATGTCTACAGTGCATTTTCAGAGAAAATGGCATGTGAAATTTTAAACTTCTGTTTTGTTTTATATAACACTTCTAATATTGTAACCTCTGCTGGTTTTCTGCTATAGGTGAACACTCTAATTTCTTCAACATACCTCTTCAGATTTTCCAGTAGTCAGTGGCTGCAGTCATCTAAACAATGCATGATAAATATCTGCAACAGTAGGAAAGGCTCTGCTGGCATGTGTTCTTAGGCAAGGGACATACAGAAATACTGAATTGTCACTTTAAAATAACATTAGGTTTTGAACAGATGTGGAAGAGCTTACTTTCATATTAGTCCATGTAAGCCTACATAATCTTCTAACAATCCAGGATCTAAAATACATGCTTTGTGCATCTCTGCATACTCATTTGACAACAAGTTTGATAGCATGCTTCAGCTTGCTATGGATGACTGAAATCTTGCAGAAGCTTTGTACCTCAACAAGCTCACAGAAATGTACAATTTACACCAAGATTTGAGAAGTGCTCTGTAACTTGTCTAATGCTTTTACAGCAGGGTGGATATCAGAGCAGTGGATTCAGGTGGTAAAACAACTTTAATAAAATCTAGGCTATACAAATGATGGATGCATTGACTCTCCAATCGTTACTGGGTACCAGTCCCACTAAGGACTCCATTTTCTGGTATTCCATGTATTTCCAGGTATAAAAGCCCCATAAAAAAGAAATGTTTATATTGTAATTCTCATAAATTATACTTTCACAAGCCCAGCTACACAAAGCTATGTTAATTCAGCTCTGTTTTTATGCAGCAGACGGTTCAATGGGACTGACCTTCTCAGTCTGCCTAATGTCTCCCCTTAAGCCAAAGGTTCATTTATAACTGTCCAATATCACATCCTTTAGATGTCAGTAGACCAAATAGAGGCATGCTTTTCCTAGAGGACAGAGAAGAGATAAAACATCTCTATAAATGAGAGAAATGACTGTGAACTTCCAGGGAATAGCAGACATTTTCTATCAGTTCAAACTACTTACGCTGCTATTTATAGAAGCTACTTTCATGTTAAGGACTTTTCAAGGCTGATATGGTCTGGTAGAAAAGCCTGTGCACTTTTTTGCAGAGCTTGGTATCCAGCCCTAAGTTAGAGCCCTAATGAAGCTGGAATGAGTTGAAACTTCACGATTTATATTTTACTAAACAGTGACAGTTTGCAAGACTGGTTTTTAACTCTTAAAATCACAACAGCTTCTATTAAAAAAAAAAAAACAAACCCAAAAAAACCCAAACAAACACAAAAAGCAGAATTCTAGCAAAATCATAGCTACTCCTAAGATACTTCTGTATCTTTTATTCTCCATGCCTAGCATAAATACTATTAAACACAAAATACCTGGTTGAATGCAGCAGTATTCCCTTTTTGTTATTACTGCCCAGTGTTAAAGATGAATAGGAAACATTATGTTCTTTTAACACTCACTTTAGGCTTAAAAAATATGAAAAAACAGTACACTTAAAATAAACCCTTAAACTTAAAATAAACCTTTAAACTTAAAAAATGAAGCTTTATTTGATGTATCGTTTGTCACAAAGTCTATTACAGTAACGTGCATGAGATCTACAGGTCCAGTACAAAGACAGGTGTATCTTTTATATCCACAGCAGGGAGATTGCTATTTTCCCTCCTGTCAGGATGATATATTCAATACAAAGGGAGAATATATATATATATATTTTTTTTTTGGGGGGGGGAGGGGGGGGTGTTGGGGGAATTGGGTTTGGGGTTTTTTTTTTTCCATCTCAAGAAATAGTAGAGATCTTAGGAAATTAAGAAACTTGACTTCACCATAGCTAGTACAACACTTATAAATAAAAAAACCCAAACAACTGAATCTTAAGATAAAAACATACACATTGCAAAATTCTATACTTTGGGTGGTTAACTGAAGAAAGTCTGTCCTCTGTGTTCCTTACGGTTTTGTGCTGCATCCCCAGACTTTTATTTTATTCATGTTCCTCTGAAGAAGTTTATTAAATTTTCTGTATAGACATGTATCCATGTAGCTTATACCAAAAGACACAGCCCAATCTGCTTCTGCTGCATTAATTAGCAGAAGAAATTGTCTACAGAAATTTTAAAAGCTGAAGTTTAAGCAGGCAGAGTTTGAAAGCAGGAAGTACAAGGTATAGAATCACAGAATCATAGAATAGTTAGGGTTGGAAAGGACCTTAAGATCATCTAGTTCCAACCCCCCCTGCCATAAGCAGGGACACCCCCCACACTAAGCCAGGCCACCAAGGGCTTCATCCGACCTGGCCTTGAACACTGCCAGGGATGGAGCACTCACAACCTCCCTGGCCAACCCATTCCAGTGCCTCACCACCCTAACAGGAAAGAATTTCTTCCTTATATCCAATCTAAACTTCCTCTGTTAAAGTTTGAACCCATTACCCCTTGTCCTGTCACTACTGGAAGGCTGCTATGAGGTCTCCACGCAGCCTTCTCTTCGCCAGGATGAACAGCCCCAACTTTCCCAGCCTGTCTTCATATGGGAGATGCTCCAGTCCCCTGATCATCCTCGTGGCCCTCCTCTGCACTTGTTCCAACAGCTCCATGTCCTTTTTATGTTGAGGACACCAGAACTGCACACAATACTCCAGGTGAGGTCTCACAAGAGCAGAGTAGAGGGGCCAGAACACCTCCCTCAACGGGCTGGTCACGCTTCTTTTGATGCAGCCCAGGATATGGTTGGCTTTCTGGGCTGCAAGCGCACACTGAAGCCNCAGAACACCTCCCTCAACGGGCTGGTCAC
This sequence comes from Agapornis roseicollis, assembly GCA_002631895.1. Taxonomy (NCBI): domain Eukaryota; kingdom Metazoa; phylum Chordata; class Aves; order Psittaciformes; family Psittacidae; genus Agapornis; species Agapornis roseicollis. Next base: position 17,073 of record NDXB01007071.1, read on the forward strand.
GCTTCTTTTGATGCAGCCCAGGATATGGTTGGCTTTCTGGGCTGCAAGCGCACA